>JACTOM010000282.1:2983547-3038075 GCA_015832385.1 Elymnias hypermnestra | reverse complement strand
TCGGACTATGAGAGTGAAGGAATAGAGAGTGCACTTGTGTACTATGCCTGCCAATCCGCAGTGGAGCAGCGTGGTGGGTCTATGCTCTAAAAACCCTCTCTCATATGAGCGAGGAGGCCTGTGCCCAGCAGTGGGACGTTAATGGGCTGCTACTTACTTTACTACTTGTGCACTATTTACAGATGTAAAGATATATTGATTTGGTAGTTTTGAGTTTGGTATTATTATTATACGTCTACTTTTTTTTTATTCAAAGATAGACATTTATATTTTATGTAAAATATCAGCAAGTAATATATCGTGTACTTTTTTAGGTTTCCTAGTTATTGCATTTCTTAATATAATATAATATTCAAAAAAGTATTCGTATAAATAAGTATATAAAAAAATCTGTAAAATTTGACAAGGTAAGAATCTGTCGGAATCAAGGGCCATTAAACAAAGTGTTAAAAAAAGTTGACTAAGAGTAGTCTATGACTGGAGACTTATTTCAATTTTCAATACTAGCAATATTGTCTATTTTTAAAGTCCTAGTCTACTTGTCTAGTACACTTCACTTTGTGTCATTATCAAGAACGCAGTCTTATACGCGGTAATCCTTATCATTTAAAACTTTTAAAAAGTAAAATTTAACTATGTCGAGTGTTATTACAATTATCGCACCAGTAAATATAGCAGTGATAAAGTATTGGGGTAAACGTGACGAGGAATTAATACTGCCCCTCAACGACTCTGTTAGCGGTACTTTAGATACTAATGTTATGTGTGCGAAAACTTCTGTGTACGCCGGTCCGGATATACCTGAAAATGAAATATGGTTGAATCGTGTTAAAGAATCGTTTAACAATAAGCGACTTCAAAATTGCTTGAAAGAAGTTAAGGACTTGGCAAAATTGCAGAGAAGTGTTGGTGAAAATTTCTTAACGTGGAACGTGCGTATTTATTCTGAAAATAATTTTCCTACCGCTGCTGGATTAGCGTCTTCTGCAGCTGGATACGCTTGTTTAGTTACAGCGTTAGCAAAGTTATACAAAATCAATACTGATATAAGCACTTTAGCACGGTTAGGCTCTGGTAGTGCTTGTAGAAGTGTATACGGTGGATTTGTTCAATGGCATGCAGGTGTAAAACCTGACGGAAGTGATTCAATAGCCACCCAAATCGTAGATTCTGCACATTGGCCTGAAATGAGAATATTAATATTGGTTGTTGCAGACACTAAGAAACATACAAGTTCTTCCAAAGGAATGAAAACTTCAGTGGAGACTTCAGAATTACTCAAATATAGAGTACAATCTTGTGTCCCTAAAAGAGTTGATGCAATTTGTAAAGCTATAAAGGACAGAAATTTTGAAATATTTGCAGAGATAACTATGAAAGACAGTAACCAGTTCCATGCAGTCTGTTTAGACACATACCCACCTTGTGTCTACATGAGAGATATTTCACATAAAATTGTCGAGGTAATACACAAATACAACGAAATTTGTGGTATAAAGAAAGTTGCATATACCTTTGATGCTGGACCAAATGCATGTCTTTATTTATTAGAGAAGGATGTCCCAGATGTAATTGGTGTGATTAAAAAGGTTTTCCCCACATCTAACAAAGATTTTATTAAAGGGCTCAAAGCTCCAGATGTTCAAAACACAGATTTTATTAATCAATTTCCTATGCAACCTCTAGAAAATGATTTGTTGAAGTATTTGATATATACAAAAGTTGGTGATGGCCCACAGCAAATAACTCATTCTCATCTCTTAGATAGCAAAGGACACCCATGTTAATATGTAAGACTGAATGGTTTTGGTGTAAAATTGGCAAAGATGTTCATTCCAATATCACAATAAGATGGAAGTTGTATAAGATGTCTCAAATGTTAGTATAAATTCTTTTAAGGTTAAAAATCTTATAAGGTTTTATTTTTAGCAACTTTTAGTCAACAATAAGGAATTTTATATCAGTATTTTTGTAAGTTTAAATTATTGTCACAAAGATATTTAATTTATATAATTAAGTAAAAAAAATAAAGTATTTTTATATGTTGGTTTTGTAATGGTGTAGGTAAAGGTGCATTGTTTAAAGGTATTACTATAAAAAGTGGAAGTATTATAAGGAAATTTCTTGAATAGTAACTTATGTAAATGTGTATTATTATATAATGATAATGAGATCTTATTTGCGTATGAAAATCTCGTGCAATTTCTTCAATCTCGGCAACAAGCCTGGCTGAAGGAATATGTTGATTATACTGTTAAAATCTCATAACTGCAGTTTAATTTTATACCTAACAGATACAAATCGAGATATGCAAAGCAAATTGCATTAAATGTTTATGCTTAATTATGAGGAAACTTAACATGTTACCTGACCAGTGTACTGAAAACAGTACAAGCTGTGTGGGTCCGTACACGTTTGTGTCCCATAGAAGGTAAACAAGCCCTGTTTAGTTCAATGATATCTAACTTTATGGACTTATCAGCATCGCTTCAACCGATGGACGTCCACTGCTGGACATAGGTCTCACGTAATGATGTCCACAAGGCCCGATCTTGCGCCGCCTGGCTCCAGCGACCTACATGTCTAATGATGACCTACGGCTCCGAAACGTGGTCGCTTATCAGCATGGTTGCTGTAATTTAAAATGTCCTTCATTTGGTCCAGGAATGTTCACCATGGTCTTCCCCTTCCAACTTTCCCATTCACTCTTGACTCATAAAACCTTTTTGTCAGTCTCCTTTCATTCATTCTCTCTATGTGCCCAAACCATCTAAGCATGCCTTTCCCAATTTTAGTCATTACATCTTCTTTTATACCAGATCATTGTATTATCACAATGTTTCTTACTTTTTCACTTGGTTTCCATCACATCACTACCATACATAAGTAAAAGCGTGCAGAGGACCATTTACCATATTTCCTACGTTCAATCTCCTTTCTATACACATGCCATTTTTTTACTTAGGTGGGTAGTGTAAAAATTTATATTTGGTTTATAGTATTGTTATTTTTTAAAATTTGGCGCGTTAGGGAATAATTACGAGAGTAATTTTTTACGATGCGCGCACACACCATCAAAAAAGCCGACACCCTGAAGACATTTTCCAAAACAATAAACTTCCATACAATACCTTATGTACAGAACGAAGCACCGTAAGGATATCTTTTGTAAAATTGTTATATCCATTCATAAAAATAAAAACAAAATATTTAAAAGTCGTCTCAAACACATTCGTATTACAGCTACGGGCTCTTTTAGCCTTGACAATGACATAAAACTATATAACTGCCTCATTGGTCTAGTGGTTAGTATGTTCGACCACAGACATGAGGTCCTGGGTTCGAGTCCCGGGTCGGGCCAATTCAAAAATCAATATTGAGTTTTCTATTAAGATTTTCTCAATATTTGCCCGAAGTTGGGAAGTTGGCGGTGTGATCCACCCCCGTGCCTCGGAGAGCACGTTAAGCCGTCGGTCCTGCGCCTGATCTCTCTCCGGTCGTGTCGGATTCCCGTCACATCGGACTATGAGAGTGAAGGAATAGAGAGTGCACTTGTTGTGTCCTATGCCTGCCAATCCGCAGTGGAGCAGCGTGGTGGGTCTATGCTCTAAAAAAAACCCTCGCTCCTTGGAGTGAGGAGGCCTGTATCCAGCAGTGGGACGTTAATGGGCTGCTACTTACTTATTTTTACTAAATGACATAAAACAAAAATAACTAATGTGCCTATTTTTAACCGACTTCAAATAGACAAATTTGTTAGTTTATTTCAGATTCACTAAAAATTAAAAAAATAAATAGAAATTTTTACAAAAAAAGAAACTTCTGAATCTGAAGTAACACATTTTTCTCAATATGTGTACACCTAATAACGTGTTTCTCGTATGAGATAACATCGTTTAAATAAAACAACTTTACAAAGTTAAATTTACATTAATATCGCCACACCCGCGATCGATCCCGCAACCTTATACCACCGCTTCACACATAATTCACCTTTCAAATATTGCAATGCAGCAACAAACGTAAGGTCATTGCCATTTGATTACAGACCGTTATATATTTTGCCAAAAATCGCACTCTTACTGTAAGCCGTTGAGGAGTCCCATTGATCTTCATATTTAACTACGACTAGTACTTGACCATACCGAAGTTACGGTAGGCGACTCAAATATCTGGATAGCTTATAGAAGATTCTGCCGAGTATCGTTGATTTGCTCCTTAGAATTAAAGAGTTCCGTCACTTTGTCATGGATTCCACCATCAGAACTTAACCAAACTATCACAAAATAACCTTTGAAGTATACCCTTTCTAATAAAAAAGAATCATCGAAATCGGTTGGGGTGATCTTGAGTTATTCGTCCATTTGCATTTCGCACTTGCTTATGCAAATTTAAGATTTACCCGGTTTTCTCATGGATTCCATCATCAGAACTGGTTTAAAAAAAATGGGACCCTATGACGAGCACCACCTTTCATATAAAGTCGGAAGATATGAGGTAACAAAAAAAAAATACAGACGAATTGATAACCTCCTCGTTTTTTTAAAGTCGCTTAAAAAGGAGGATGTTATCAATTCCTCTGAATTTTTTTTGTTTTTTACCCCATAACATTCGACTGGGTGAACCGATCTTGACGATTCCTTTTTTTATATGATAGGTGGGGTCCCATTTTTTTGGTCCGGTTCTGATGATAGCATCCATGAGAAGACTGGATAAATCTTAAATTTACATTACACATGTTACGCAAAATCAAGATCACGCCACTCGATTTCAATGATTCGTTTTTTATTGGAAGGGATATACTTCAAAGGTTTTGATCATGGCATCCATGACAAAGTAACGGAACTCTTCAATTCGTAAGAGCAAATTAACGATACTCGGTGTAATCTTTATAGGACTATCCGGATACTCAAGTGACCTACCATAACGTTGGTATGATCAATGAATGTCGTACTTAAATATGATGATCAACAGGACTCTTCAACGGCATACAGTACAGGTACGATTTAAGGCAGAATATATACGGTACTGTAATCAAATGCCAATGAGCGAACGTTTGTTGCTGCGTTACAATATTTATATGGTGTATTGTGAGAAGCGGTGGCAGCCGTGTTGACGATGGGGAATCTTTTGTGTATTAGTGAGCTTGATAACCATATAAGACTGTTGGTAGCGGGGTGGCAAAGTATAAGGTTGCGGTTTCGATCCCGGGTGTGGTGGTACAAATGTAAAAGTCACTTTGTAAAGTTGTTCCGTTTAAACGAAGTTGCCTCATCTGAGCAATACGTTTTTAAAGAGTACCCATATTCAGACAAATTTGTTTACTTCAGATTCACTTCACACAAAAATCATAAAATAAAAATTTTAACGAAAAAAGAACCACCTTCAATGCAAACTAATATGCTCTAAAAAGTAAAAAATAAAGGCGTATTCTTTTCTTCTTCGTATTCTAATATTTGAAGTCTGTGTTAGCCAAGGTACCTACAAATATAAATATAGGTTGTAACTATACACAGCTATAGATATGAGGCGCCCTAGCTGCCAAGTGGACACACCTACCTTGGCTGAGGCAGACTCCAAATATAAGAATACAAAGAACTATAAAAAAGAATATGCAATTATTTGTTTTAAAGGCAGTTCTTTTTTTGTTAAAACTTTTATCTATTGTTAGGTGTAGTTTGTTCTACTAACGTAGAATAAGACGAAAGATAAATTAATTGAAGAGATTTTTATCTTGTTACGCCAAGTATAACATCGCGTGTACATACACATTTTTTCTATTATGATTAGTGAAATTTATTCACTCATACGTTTTTTTATCCTCCAAGTAGTCCTTCAATTATAAGATGTTTTAAAATTTAAATACACAATGATTTAGTATGGTATTTCTAAGATTAATATTTATAATTCAGTCTACAACAACAGTTACTTATTTCTTACAGGAAGTACGCATTCTTGAGTAATTGAAAATAAGAAATAAAGAATAATGTAACACAAAAGTTTATTTACATAATAAAAGAACGAATATACAAAAGATCTGTAGCAGATTGTCTGCGTTTAAACTAACTTATCATTAATATACACGGAGATCACAATAAAAACACTTAAATATATGTCAATTCTGTTTATTTTTTTATCGTGCTGATACTGACACTTGCCATACTCTGATAATATTGTCGGAATATCCAGCAAATAGTGTTTGTCCATCTGTTGACCATGCCAAAGAGAGGCATTGAGGAGGATCAGTCTTTGTAGGCTGTTGCTGGTTGATTACATCAGGTTTCAGTTCTTCAACCATCTCCTTGCTTTCCAGATCCTGAAATACAAGAATTTTATCTTAATCTTTTCTTCTTTTGACTATTTTTATAGAAAAGTTTTTTTTTAGACATATTATATGTCAAAGGCATATCTTGTATGTATTATTATATGTTAAAGTTATATCTTGTAACTCTATAATATGTCAAGGGTCCGTTTTGTTTGTTGGTAAATAAGCAGAACTTTGTAACTTTTCTTAATATGCTGTATTAACAGCAACTAAAACCTGATTTAAAGAATTTCTTTTAGGGAAATTATATTAGTATAAGTGTATCAGATTTCCGAAAGGGTAAAATTGCCTAATAGATTTTCTACTAAATTGTGATTGGAAGCAATTCATGTTATTTGAAGGAAAATTGTTAAGATTTGTTTTTGGAAAATGAAATATTTCTTTTGAAAATATATGTACTTTGCTTCAAAATATCTATCTGCATTTAGATGGATTTTGATAGACCAAATCTGGTAACTTACTGAGTAATCTTCATAAGCTTATTAAATAATTATTATATTGTACAACATATAACTTAAAACAATTATAACACAACATCATATCATACATAATTAAATTAATTAAAAAAAAAAAGCATGTTTAAGTTAACTTACCCATATTTTAATAGAGGGTCCAAAGGCAGCACAAAGCCAATATCTGTTGGGTGAGAAGCACAACGATGTGATAATATCATTGTGGTCCAATGTGTGAAGATGCTTTCCATCATTAAGATCCCACAGCATAGCTTTCATATCCTTGCCTCCAGAGGCACAGAGGGAACCATCAGGAGATACTGTCACTGTGTTCAGGTAACCAGAGTGTCCAAGATGATTGATCTTCAGCTTGCAGTTTGTAAGGTGCCAGACCTAAGATTAAAGGTAAGAAAAAAATTGTGTACATCACACATGGCTACTTGTTATTAATCACATTTAAAATTTAATAAATTATACGAAACAATGTTCTTACCTTAACTGTACGATCCCAACCAGCAGAGACAATGATCGGATTAGCATGATTGGGTGAGAACCGTACGCATGAAACCCAGTCAGTGTGGCCATCATCTTGAATGGTGTACTTGCATTCGGCGAGGGTGTTCCACAATTTGATTGTCTTATCCCGAGAGCCAGATACAATCTGACGGTTGTCGACTGAGAATGCAACTGACAAGACATCCTGCATCACATAAGTAATATTATAGTTTCCAGCATTGAATTGTGGTTATAATTGTATTAGCATTGTATATAAAAAATAAAATCAAGAAGCTGCAGTAACAAGAACAACCAAAGTAACTCTTAATACTGAGAAAAGTAAGCACAAACTAGAAATAATGAGATTCCTTTGCTTTAATAATATTGAACTATTTGAGGTAAATATCTTAACATAATTTGGTTGTTCATGCTTAAGCAGCCTTGGTACCAGTGAAAATTTAATGTTCAATGAACTAGAGTGCTGTTAGGTGCTAAAAAAATCAACAAAAAGAAAACGACCCTGATTAACCATAGAAATTTGAACGCAATTCCAACGAGATATTCATTAACAATACTTTTAACCATTTGAACTGATCACATTTTTACCTACTATTATAGTGACTACTTACAGATTCTCATATAAACAGAGAAGCATCATCTTCTGCCTCGCCTAGGAACATGCACACACTGTCTACACACTGCAGGAACATCTTCTGCCTCGCAAAGGCGCTTATAACTAAAATCTTCTGCCGCGCATCGGCTCTAACCCTAACAAATTAAGAGTTCTGTCACACCTTAGTATGGTCTTCGAACCGCCTGGTGGTTTTGCCGGCTTGCAGATCCCAAAGACGGAGAGTTTTGTCCCAGGAACCAGACAATGCGTAGTTCCCGTCACTGGACAAAACGACGTCCGAAATGAAATGAGAGTGCCCGTACAGTCTCTTCTGCGGTACTCCGTAGTTAGTCTCGTCCCTCATCAACTTCCACACGATTAACGTCTTGTCTGAAATTTTGTACACATTCAGCATCGCGATATACATATACAAATATAACACAAAATCAATAAAATTGTCAGCCCCATATCCGCTTGCCGCTCAGGTATCGCGTGGCAAAGATTTACTCATCATATTAATATATCTACGTAAAAAATATAAAGTTAAGTACATAAATATTGATATTTATTGACACAACACTTCTTTTATTTAAAGATTAAGGTACCACATACGGTGATGAAAATGGATATTTGTGAACAAAACGAGCATGGAGGTTTCATGATCAAAAATATTTGTCTTACCACGAGACGAAGACAAAATCATGTCAGGATATTTAGGATTTGTTGCGATTTGTGTAACCCAGCCATTATGGCCGCAGAGGATTCCCCTAGGCTTCAATGTTTCAGTCATTTTTAAAATCCACTATTCACTTGTATAATGGCAAACGCCACTCGACCAAGCTGCTGACAGAGCTAAGCGGAAAAAGAAAGATATAGCTTTATTTTACACTGAATGATAAAGTGAATGGTTCACAGATAAATAATTAAGTGTATGAGTGAGTGAATGTCAAATCATAGACAACTAGTTTAATTGTCCCGTTAATACCAGTAATCAGTATTACTTACGTTTTAGTTACATAGGCAGTTCAATATGGCTTTTTGGACATTGTATTACATATTTTATATTTAAGATAAGCTTCTAAAAATGATTATTTAACATACATAATTTTTGAATAGACGCAATTTATCTTTATATAATATAATAATAATGTATTATTATTTTGTGGATTGGAGGAATCAGAAATTTCAAGTGTGTTTAGTAAAAGATTTACCACAATGCTAATTATCTAGCAAGAAATAATAAAAAAAACTGTTTTATACTTTGAAAGTCAAGAGTAATGTTCTTTGCGATAGATTTTTGCCTCGGCTGGACACAGGTTAAAGCCATTATATCTTACTTATAGTTGGTGAATGATCCTTTTCATATATTGAATATTTCTATTGTAGATATAAGTAATTAGTCTATGTTCTCTTTTATGTTGAAAACAAATTTACATTTTTTTTAAACGGGGATAAACTTATGGTCGGCATTTTATTTATTTGGTAAATTTTCTAAACTTTGTTATGATTTATTTGAAGAAATAATGTACAATTTTACTGAAAGTCATTCGTTGATGAGGCTGATTTATACAAAAAAATATTTTATTCCCGCCAAGAAGTACTTTCCTCCTTACATGGGTATTTTAAACCATGATTACAAACTTATTATTAAATTATTTTTTTAAAACATAATGTATAAATATCTTTAATTTATCAGTCATTGTCATGTAATGCAAGATTTAAAAGAACAATTGTGATGTTTATTTTACGTCAAATTAAAATATTTCAAAGAAATGGAAAATAACGGAAATTGAAAGTTGTATGAAATATTTTTGAAACTTAATTTATTTATTATTATTTCAAAGTCACAAAGATTAATTAAGTTGGAAAACTTATCCTTAGTTTTAATAACTTGATACGCAAATTTGATCAATGGATTTTATCGTAGACACATCGCAAACAATGGCTAAAACAAAAATTCTTTCATCTGCTACTATAAAAGTAAGTGTGTATTACGAAAAGAGCACGTTATATTAGTTGCACAGAGCTTCCTGAAAATTTTATCTTTGCTCAAATATATTTTATAATTTTTTTATCCTTTAAAATTCTTTTGGCAATTATATATTTTACTAATGTAAAGGTCAATTTATCATTATATATATTTATATATATTTAAGAGTCAATTTTTTTATTTATGCTTAATATCTATTCTAAATGGCGTTTATTTCAATCAGTAGTATTATATGTGTAATAGATGAAAAATCAGGTTATACTGAATGCATCTATAAAACTGGCATCATAATGTAGTGTAGTCGTTTTCCGCTTGGGGTCTACCGTCGCTCTTTTAAACTAAATTGACGTCACGCAAGTAGTACCTACGCCATTTTGTAAGTTTCTGCCATAATCAGTATTCTTGGGCACAGTGTAAAATAAGAAATTCGCATGGTTTTGTGTACACTTAATAGATAAAGATAACTAAAAACTAAGTTAACGTCATAGGCGTTAATCCCACAGTCTCAAATTATGGAGGACAAGGCGTCGTTAAAAGAACTGGATCAATGGATAGAACAGCTAAATGAATGCAAGCAATTGACAGAAAATCAAGTGAAAACGTTATGCGATAAGGTAAAAATATTATATATTTACTCATCAGATATAATGTTTTAATTATGATTGCTATTGTTTACGTAGTCAAGCAAAGTTAGAATGATTTACAGGATATAGATATGTCGAATGATTCATGTATTCTATTGATATAGGGACGGCAACGCGTATGTACTCTAAGTAGTAACCGCTGACGACTAGATAATCAATTAAGTAGAGAGATGTATTAACCGAAGGGTACTATTTCTTCGAATGTTTATTTGCACCACACCCAGGTAGGTAGATGTAAAATTAAATATTGTGGCCGACTGTGATATTTATAGAACAGGCTCAGTAATTATTTTACCAATTACTATTTCAATATAGTATTTCCCACGTTCATAATAAATGCTAACTTGAAACAATTCAATCCAATTGCAATTTGTATAAAGTGACAGTTTTCAATGTCTGAAATTATTCATGTAAATTATTAATCACCTTGTTATACTAAGGGAAAAATCATAAATACATTACACTGCCAATTATAATGTCAAAAGGTCTATTATGTTTTCTAGTATCTAACCCACAGAATATATAGCATTGTTGTCTATGAGTATGTCTGTAAATCAACTAATTTAGAGTTGACTACATCATACATCTTAAAATTATAATTCATTGTTGTTTTTTATGTTAATTTGAATCTGGTGAGAAATATTCATTTACCTAACATAATAAACTCACCAAAACAGATGACTTTGCATTTATAATTAAGTAAAAAGTTTAAATGTGATTAAATTATCAATACTTGTTGAAATATATTGTTTACATAGTATTTTATTTTATTGTTTCTCTTTTTATTTTAGTTAAAACATTAGAGGTTATTCCAATTTTCCACCTTAATAAGTTAAGTTAATATATTTGTATATCAATGCATTAAGAAATTTGAAGAAGATATATTAACTCTACCCTCACATGTAGTTAGTGGAGTGACCAGATACTAAATATAACAGAGGAATTAAAATATTGTATTCTTTGTATTTAAATATGTTTATCTTCATTTACAAGTACATGTTATTCATGAAAGCTAATGGACTTTATCATAGTTATGATTCATTCACAAAAGAAATATTAACAACAAGGAATATATGATCTGATTGGGTTTACACAAAGATAGCAAACTATGTTTTGAAGTAAAAATTCAACAGAGTGTCTTAATTAATATAATTTTTTTGCAAATGAATTTGTTATTTTTGCAATTTTTACTATTAGTTTATGTTGTCTTTGTATATATATCTTACTCAAAATTTCAATAGTTAATAAAATACTTTTTTATTGATCCACTAAAGTTCAGATATATGTTTTATACTTGTAGTGAAATCTTAATTTATTTTGTAAAAAATAGTTAAGTAACATCTTTCTTTGAATAAGAGATTCTGAGAAGAAACTCAGTAATCACTTATAAATACTAAATTATCATGCACAAAAATATTATCTAAAAATTTCATCTTCATATTATAAAAAAAAATTGACATTCCATAAACTAAGCAAGCACTTTTTTGGTTTATGTAACCCAAATAACAGCTATAACTAAGATATGTTAATAAATATATGCATTTGATAATTGATACTATAATAAATTTTGATATCTTTCATTTGGTGATGTAATTGTAGATATTCAACTTCCTTATTTATAATGATTTCATAAAATTACATCATTTACTACTTACTATTTATTGAGGACTATTTCTCATACTATTTCTAGGTGTTATACAAGTATGTTGAAGACCTTGCTTGCATTACAGTGTAACATTTGCTAGCAGTAGTCCTGGGTTTGATTTGATACAGGGCAAATTTAGTAAATTATATTTTCTAGATTGTCTAGTAGGAGGCTGCTGCAATGCTTAATTTTTACTCTGCCTGTAGCAAAGATCAAAAGATTTTATGCACATAGAAACTAGATTTTGTTTTCATCAAACAAACATGATATGTATTTTAAATGTCAAAAAAAAATTTAATGCAAGAGGCTTTGATGTTGGTTAGTTATTGGCCTACCAGTATAGTTGTCATTGATGTTGAGAAAATTCTAATTTAGTATGATTTGTAGAAACTACCAAGAGGAAAATTACTCATTATTAATTTACCAGGTTTATGTGCTACCAACATGTCCTGTAAGGTCACAGGTTGCTTGTCACCAATAAGAAAAATATGTTTTTGCTGCAATGATGTTTGTATAGTCCAGAAAAAGACAAAACTATATGTACAGCAAATGCAATGTATACTATTTTGCTTTTATGAAGTCTCTAATTCTCATTAAAGTACGAAAATAGTCTTACTAACTAGAGAATGGGTTTGTAGCAGCACATAAATTTTTTTAGAACAGGTTTTCATTGCAACTGGTGCTTCAAATGTGCTACAAAGTTTCTTTAATGATGTCAGTTTTACATCTAATTACTGGAATTTTTTATGAACTTTTGCAGTGGTGTACTGACTAAATTAATATTATTCCTATGACATATTGCAAATCTTTTATAAATATTAGCTGGTATATGTATTTTTTTCTGTGTTGAATTAGTATTTCATATATTTACTTTTTAATTTAACATGATGCAAACTCTAATGGTGTTTGTCAATGCTTAGTATTGACAGCAAAAATACATCTTTACAGTATAGGAATAAAAAATTGGTCAGCTCCTTAAAGACGATTTTGAAAGCAATTTATGTAAAATATAGAAACAACATTTACTTTTACCCAAAGTTTTGATAATGATAGATAATAAATAAACAATCATTTATGCTTGGTTAATGTTTCACTGTATTGTGTTTTTTGACATATGAATATAAAAATATATCTGAAATAACAGATCAACTTGATATATGATTTGTCTTCCATATTTCACTCTATTAAAGTTTTATTTCCTCGATTACTATTACTATCCAACTCAATATCATTAATTTTTTTTTCCATTACATTTTATTTAATTGTAGATTTTAAATGTAAACTGGGACAAGCCTTTTAATAAAGGCAAATAAAAAAAATATTAATTCTCCACTTTGGACATACATAAAAACTTTACCGAAATATTTACTTTTGCATTTACATTAATAGTATAATTTACAAAAAATATTAAGCCTGAAATAATGTAGGAACCCACAGACTTAGGAAGTTTAATATACTTACTATAGAACTAATAATGAAAGAATTTATAAAGTCAGAGTTCAATTGCACATATAATGCCTTGTCACAGTTGATGAAAGCAAAATTTCTTAAGTCACCTCATGGAAAGTCTTTCCTTACAGTAAAAAATGTGAGAGTTTACATTTAGTTAAATGTTAAAACCTTGATTCTAGCTTGTAGCAAGATATACTATGTCAATATAACTTTTTCTTATACTGGTTTCAATGTTCTTGCATATCATGTTTATTTCAGTAAAAGCTCTGAAACTTCCAATATTTCTATAATTACAATAGATGAAATCATTTTTTATATTAATCGGCGATATTTTGTAAAGTTTAAGTTCTAGATCTCGTGGACATATGATGAAATCGGTCTTAGTTAGCATTTACATCGGGAAAGGAATCGTTGCCAAATTTGAAGTCGATCGTACGTAGTTTTGTAGATCTGGAGCTGACGGTTTTTCGCTTATCTACATATATAAGAGATATCCAGGTATCAGGATATCTCTGGCACCATAAGACCTTTTGCCGAGGTCAGCTAAGATCAGTTCTACCCGCAAGAGGGTTGCGGGGATGTTAATTAAACAAAATTCAAATTATCACATAAAAAAATTAAAATTTCACATTTTAAAACTATGCCTTTTATGGGTATAAAGGACTACAAGCTCTTTGCAGTAATATACAGCAAACAGCTCATTTCTTATTTGCCTAAATTAATGAAAATGCTACCCAATAAACATTCCACGCAGACGGAATTCGCAGGTTCAGGTAGTACAATATATCAGCTCCTACGTATAAAAAGGTTTTTTTTATGACTGACAGTTTAGCGCTTGACTGTGCTCTCACCTGATGGTAAATGGTGATACAGTCTAAGATGGAAGCGCGCTAATCTGGTAAGAGGCGACATACCCCTTACGGTTTCTTCACAACATCGTACCGGAACACAACTTTCTTTATTTTGGTGGTAACTCTTTGCTGGTAGGGTGGTAACTGTCACGGCCGTAGCCTCCCACCAGACCAGACTCAGAAAACCGGGATCTCTGCTAGCAAGGCTAGTATTGCCCCAGCGAGACCGTCGAAGTCTACTTGTATTATAAACTTTTTCACATTTTTATGATGTCCATGATTATATCACCATATTCATCAACCGTAGAAACCTTTTTTGAATCACACAGCTCTTAAAACATAATGCTTAAAACGATGGACAAAGGCAGTACAGTAATAAAACTCGAAGTTTAAAACTCGAGGCTGTCGATATATGTCTTTGCATTAAAGAAATTTAAATGTACTACGCTGAATTTAAATTCACTAAAGCTGTGAAATAGGATATTAAATTCGCATCTGGAACTCGCGTCTTCTAAGCTTCAAGAATAAAAATAAAATTTAACGCACTGCTTTATTTTCCTCGACGTTTCTTCCATTTAAATGCTTTAATATTGTGCAGTATAGATGTGCCACTTTTTCTTACGACGGTAAAGTACTGTAATCTTATCGTTGATTTCTTTCATCATTCGCTATAAGAAAAAGACGTCGTTTACACCAGCATTTACTTTACTGCATTAAAAACTAGTACTCCAAATTGCTGTCTGGTTTCAAAGCAAACTGTAATTTCAAATCAAACTTTAACTTGGAATTCACGGTAAAAAAGTTTTAACCACCTGTAGAACAATTTACCTGAGTAATGTAAACCTTTCAGTAATTTTTACAAGATCAGAATTGATTTTTATTGTCAATTTTTCATTCATATGTTATTAAAGGCATAAAATAGCATATTGCGGTTTTATTTATAAACTAAAACTTGGAATTTCGGATATTTCACGTTTCACTCATGTTGGATTGGAAATTTTGCAATCAGGGAGACATTAATATCATATATAACAAGTTTCAGTTTTATTGACCAATAATATCCCTTATATAATCAGATATCTATGTGTTAATATAAGGCTATTTTGCTGCCAGAAATGTTGCTACAAATAAAGTAAAATTTACCTCATATATCGTTTCTATTTTTGTGAGTTGTAGACTTCGAAGACATCTAACCTATATGGCCCTAAATCGGTTTGATTTCAAAGACAATTATGTGAAGATTGGTTTTAAATAACTCAGTTATCATGAGATTTCGCGTTTGACTTGAAAAGCGAAATATGAAAACGGTCACTAAATACGATATTTCCTATATTCCCATTGAATCAGGAACTACGCAGGCAACACCGCGGGAAAAGCCAGTTCTAAGATACAGGGAACTTTTAAAACGGACGAATCAGTACGACTTTCAATCAACAAAAAATATAAAGTAACGTTACACTCGCAAGGATTTTAATAGGACCTTGAAGCGTTCACATTTAATGTTCCTATTCATAAAAATCGTACTTTTTGCAAGGTGATGAGGCCATCCATTGATTGGTAAAGCTATTTATGTACCATTCAACATGATAAAGACTTATGACTACACAAATTAGTGTAACAAAGTGTCACTTCTCTTTGATAGTTATCATTTGAATATGTATGAATACGAAATATGTATCAGTTTAGGTTGTTGTGCATTCATAACGGTGTTCCACAATGTCACATACCTAGCCCTTTTTTTCTTGCTGGGAAATGCTTTTGCGAGTCCCAAACTCCCTGCCACGAGACTGTGGGACTCGCTGGAAAGGCCAAAATATCCACTAAAACCCAGCGACACCCTCCTCTCTCTGAATTGGGAGTGTCAGAGGCTCCCTTGCGCATTAGCCCTGACACTTCCGGATGAAACTGACTGGGGATATTTAAGGAGGAGACAAGTGGCGTTCGTAAAGACGCCTTATGCCGCCCAGACTCCTCCTCCGAAGGGGAGCAGCTTCCCGTTCTCGCTCCAATGCCTCTTTCAGAAAAATGACGGCTTCGCAGGAAGAGTCAACTGCATTCCATCCTATCTCACTGTCAAGCATGGCACCTACTGTACTTGGCAGTGAGAGATCCGCTCCGATGTAGGACATCAGATAATAAACATGCCTAGCTTTGATTTTGTTTACTAAAGTATCTAGTATTTCAGGAGTATAGGTTTTAGATAAATCGTAATGCTTCAGCATTTTACTAATGATGGTGGAAGAATAGTAACAATACAAAAGAAGCCAATTTACAGGAGAGGTTTAACAATTTAGAGGAGGACATATCGAACCGCTACATCGTCGTTTTTGCAGATTTGTATATAAGTATTCAACATAATAAAATTGTATAGTCGCTATTTTTAACACACTAGTAAGGGAATCTTTGAACTTGATACTTGAGCCTTTCAAAACGTCAGACATTTTGCATAATTATCAAGGAGTGATGACGATACAATAATTTAAAAAAATATTAAAAGTACGTGCGTACAAAGTACACACGTCAAAAGTGAAACTTCTTTGGCAAACAAATTTTTAAGTCTTGTTTATATTTATACAAATCTAAAACTAGACTTCTGAGTGGGACGGAATAATTAAAGAGAATTATTAAAATACATTTATTTTATATTGATGATAATGAATATTAAAAATCCTCGTGATTTTTTTGTAAATAGTAAAAATATCTAAGCTCAATTTAAATTTATACAAAACCAATATAAATTAATTATTACAATAGATTTCTGTTTTTTTAAATTAAAATTTCCTATAGAGAATTTATGAAATGTAATATGCAAAATAATTTTTTGAAATCTCAAATGACGAAATTGTAAATAAAAATGCCAGGTGCTTTTTGTCAATATTAGAAATTATTAATTTAAATTTTGTATTTGAATTTAAAATTTAGAAAAGAGAATTTATGAAGTATATTTTATACTTTCTGAAAAATAGTATAATCAATTATTAAATGCCACATGTTATTTGTAAATATTAAAACTACCTAACTTTCAAACGATTTAGTCTAAAAAAGCGCTGCACATTTTCGTGACGCTAATCACGCGTTTCACTTCAAAAAATAGTACAAAATGTTTATAACGTCCACAGCAAGTCCGCGCTTTATGCTCATGGCAACACTGATATTTAATAACGCTGACTTTGGTCCTATCCAATTACAACAACATTGTGTGTTACGAGAATATTACTTTAGCATAAAATATGCTTATTCTCTATTGTTTTGTATGAAAATATCCTGGTGTTAATTACTATGAATGTATTTGTGTGCCACTAATGCAAGTCCTCGATTTCTTTTTAAATTTGTGTTTTGCGTGTCCATAGTACTCCATTATGGGAGTACGCTGAAACTCGCGTGTACGAATGCGTGTCAATATATTTATATGCAAACTAGCTGTTCCCGGCGACGTCTCCCATGTATTATAGTTTTAAAAGTATCCGAATTGGTTTTTTATGACACGATTTATATCTGCCCCTAAAAGTCCCTACTAACTTCCTGTATCTTAAAAAATATGTCAAACTCGCCCACGCTTATCTATAACTACATTGAATTATACTAGTATGTCCGTATGTAATTTTTTTATCTCTTAATAATTTACAAAAAATAGAAAACAACATTTTTGAAGTGAAACTTCTTTCGACAATTTCAATGAAACGCGTGATTAGCGTCACGAAGATATGCAGCGTTTTTATGCTAATTCGTTTGAAGGTTTGGTATTTTTAATATTTACAAGTAACTTGTGGCATTTTAATTTGCCACTCGTCATTTGAAATTTCAATAAATTATTTGTATTAATTTTCGACACTCTTAATATTTTAATGACAATTAAATTCCTAACATATCTTCCTTTTTCATCCCTTGTAAGTCACGGAAATGTAAAGTTTTAGATTTGTATAAATATAAACAAGACTTAAAAATTAGTTTTGCCAAAGTAGTTTCACTTCTGACATGACTACTTTGTACGTACGCACTTATACCTTTTTTTATGGTAGCTTAAATATGTTCTCTTGTTAGTCACAATTGACTGATCTTGACTAAAATTAGTCGTTGGAAGATTAATAAGCTATTTATGATTATTATTTAATTGGGGAATTTTTTGCCATGTCATTAGAATAAAATACTAGCTACTGGACTGCCTCATTGGTCTAGTGGTTAGCATGTTCGACTACAGACATACGGTAATGGGTTCGAGACCTGGGTCGGGCCAATTCGAAATCGATATTGAGTTTTCTATTAAGATGTTCTCAATATTTTGCCCGAAGTTGGGAAGATGGTGGTGTGACCCACCCCCGTGCCTCGGAGAGCACGTTAAGCCGTCGGTCCTGCGCCTGATCTCTCTCCGCGAGTGTCGGATTCCCGTCACATCGGAGTGAAAGAATAGAGAGTGCACTTGTGTACTATGCCTGCCAATCCGCAGTGGAGCAGTGTGGTGGGTCTATGCTTTAAAAACCCTCTCTCATATGAGCGAGTAAGCCTGTGCCCAGCAGTGGGACGTTAATGGACTGTTACTTGCCTTAGCTTTTATTAAGCTGAAATATACGGAAAGCTTACATCATATTATGTTTGTAAAATGAATACTTGTTCAACGTAAAGCCGCGTGCACAAGCTTGTACGATTAAGTGATAGGTCGTTTGTTTCCTTTTTGTTTTATCTATTAAAAAATGGATAATGTTCACGATTCAGTCGACCTTCCCCTGTTTACGTTTCGTTTTCCTAATGCTTTGTAAACACTCAGCTGTCAGGGTCGTACCCGTGCTATACCTTTTTCGTCAGATTCTGAGTTTGTAAACAACATTCGACGCTACTTATTCATTTCCTTTTAAAAGTACTTTCTCTATATACATTGATCAGATTTTCAACCTTTTCATTAGTCCACTCAAGTATAAACTGCATTTTTTAAAGTTGTAATGGATAACATAAAACGTTGATACGTTTTTATATAGGAATTGATTTTACAAAAGAAGGATAATGTCCAAAAATTATAACTCTAGTCGATAAATAGGTAAGGTATAAGCTTTTATGTTATGATGAATCATTTTCAATTTATGGGTTATTTGTTTCCTTTCCAGCATCGATGTGTTACATGTTTTACGTGCTAGTACGTAAAACCACATTGGGTTTAGTGGTTAGCATGCTCGTCCACAGACATGAGGTCCTGGGTTCGAGTCCCACAGTAAAAAAAATTGATATTGAATTTTCTATTAAGATTTTCTCAATATTTGCCGGAAGTTGTGTAGTTGACAGAGTGCTCCATCCACGTACCTCGGAGAGCTCGTTAAGCCGTCGGTCCTGCGCCTGATCTCTTTCCGTGAGTGTCGTATTTCCGTCACATCAGACTATGGGAGTGAAGGAATAGAGTGTGCACTTGTTTATTATGCCTGCCAACTCGCAGGGGAACAGCGTGGTGTGTTAATGCTCTAAAGACCCTCTCTCGTATGAGTGAGGAAGCCTGTGCCCAGCAGTGGGAAGTTAATGGGCTGTTACTTAGAAACTGCTACTGCTGCCCCATAGAGTATATCAGATTAATACTAAGCTTATCTTTTAGATTTTTATTGCATTTAGTTGGCACTTTACTGTGGTCTTAACAGATACAGTCAAAGATTTAAAATGGCATACATTAAAAATATACTTATTCATATAATATTCAAAAATAAATTAATGACCTAAATGATCATAGTCTTTGGTTTTGATGTAAAACTCAAATCACACTAACATGTAGTACTATTTCGTCATCGGATATTTCCCTACTTTGAGTGAATAATCAGACAATTCAATTTTTTTTATTTACGACACACCATAATCCAGAATAGTATATTTCTTTTGTTAAACACAAAATTCAAATGGGCAACACTGACGTTATCTTATCTTTTTGAATTGCGTCACTATTCCTACAAAGCAGTGATTTGTGCTTCACTTTGCAAACTTTGGCGAGGAAAATCATCCTGAAGAAACTACCAAATAGCGGATAATTTCTGAATATTTGGATACGTGCCACTGTTATCGATCGATGTTTTAACAGACACTTGTAATTTCCTTGCTGTCAGATATATCGTTAGCACACAAATATTTATATTAATACGCGGCTTCCTTGCAAAATGCGCCAAAGGTGTGTGACATTTTCCATAGTAAAAATTTTAACGGAGGAATGTAGGAATGTTGAAGATTTATAAATAATTAATAAATGATTCTTCTGTAGGTGTATACGCTACTCATCCTAAACGATAACGGATTCCTTAATGTTTCTACGGGATCGGGACCCACCCCTTATTTACTTTACAACGAATATATATCTAAGTTATACGTTTTTAAATTAGTAACATCATTATCGTAGAATGTCCGACATTACCAAATTTAAAAATACTCTACGTGTATTCAAAAATTATCGATTTCAAGGAGGTATTGAAACATAAGGATAACATTGCCATAGGCATATCGGTGGGTATCATTGGTATCCTTGGAATATGAGCTAACTCACCAGTCGCAGGCCCAGTTATAGATATTCTTCAGATTTACATTTCTAAATTCGTTATATCTTTTGAATGCAATGACCGATTTTAATAATTTAAAAGTATTTTAAAGGTATTGAAACGATCTTTGAATTCAATAGGATAAGTATTAATAAAACAACAATAATATGGTTTGATTATTGTCAGCACTTTTATTAACTTTTAAAAAGTAAAAAAGTAGCTATAGTGGCATAACTACAGTAGTTAGATATATGTTATCGCGGTCTTTTTTGTAGATATGAATACGTTCTATATATTATTGCGAACATAACATAAGTATTTTTAATAGAATACATTATGACATGTAATACATTTTAAATTGAAACATCAAAAATAGCTCACGAAGATAAATTTACTCAGTCACACTGGTACCATGCAGCTTAAATACATTATACATCCTTTAAACTTCCGCTCGATTCAATACTGAACCCCCTAGGTCACCCCATCTCGCCCCAGCTCCCCCGGTCTATATTCGACCCTGCTAAGTGCACTTCCCAGGTTAAGGATTAGCCTGAAATACAACTAGATTCAGGTCATTCTTCCCATATTCTAAAAGCTCTATAAAATGCGGGTTTTCATTTGTGTATTTATCACGTAAATATATTGTACATTGTGTGCAGAGTAACACGTGTAAATTCTTGCTAAGTGATCACATGATCGATTTTTAGACATTCTTGATTCCTACTATTAAGTTTTAAACTTTCTTCTTATATACAATATATATTTTTGAATATACAATATATCTGTCTGTCGCGCTTTCACGCAAAAACTACTGTACCGATTTAAATCAGATTTGGTACACAGGCCGAGAAAAAACGAAGACTTCTCATATCTATGTTTCGTCATTTTTAAGAGCTAGAAGCTTGAAACTTAGGTTTTAAGCTGTTAATATAATATAAACAAATATGACAATCAATGTTTGCAACTATTTTACCCTCAAGTGTGTGTTTTACCCTCAAAACAATAACCCTTACTAATATTGTAAATGGGAAAGTAACTGTCTGTCTGTCGCGCTTTCCACAACAGAACTACTGAATTGATTTAAATGAAATGCACAGATAGATACTCTAGAGCAGTGATTCTCAACCTTTTTTTGTGGCGGCACACAAAGAAAAAGATAAGAATTATTTACTTACTACAACACACTGAATAAAGAATTTATGACAAAAATTTTAAATATACGAAATAAATTGATATATACTACAATAATAACTAAACGTTTATTAAGGGATTAATTACAAGCTAAACATATTTTTAATGCGAAATTTGAACTTGATGTTTTTTTGATAATTTCATTTATATTTCAATGCTACTCTCATATCGTCTTCTACATTTAAAATCTTGATCTTATTTTAGTTTTAATGTTGGTCTAGAGCCTCAGAAAAAAGCACTTTGCAGTGAAACACTGCACTAAAGTATTTATACGTATGAGTCTTATTTATTAATAAGCATAAATATTTAAATATTCTACCCAAAAACCCTATTCCACGCGGGCGGAGTCTCTGGCTCAGCTAGTCGTTAATAAAATACGTTTTATTAATCCAATTAAGTTCTATACTTGCAGTGGATGACACTTGATGTTAGTACAGGTTTAAATAGGAATTGAAGTTATTCTTTTTATATTATTTGTAAGATTTTTTTTGAATTTGTCTTGTCCTTTAGCCGGACGATAATATTGTGACAAAATATGCATATTTCGGGAGAAGTTTTAGATTCCTCTATTCAGCACATGGCCTTGGAATTTGTTGGATGTTGTGTGTAATACTTTGTCACTTACTTTGCTTTTGTGCCAGAATAGTCGTTTCGATAGCAGTTCTTGTAATCCGTAATAATTACTGAAAGTGTTACGTCAAGATAAAAATATACAACCACTAAGTGTGTCGCAAAATTAGTTACATATTCAAATCATTTGCAAAATTTCAAAAGTGTTTCAAAAATGTATATAACTACATGATTCTTAGTGACGTTTTCGATATAAAGACTGCGCCGTAAAAAGGCAGTCGCGTTTACAATGTTATCCTATAAAATAGCACAGTTTTTGTTGTACATTACGCAATTATCATCAATGACCGAATTTATCTTGTAATATCCTCTGTGATAAAAATAATTTCAATTAGGCCACAGTTTAATTTTAATTGTAGAGGCCTTGAGTTTTTTTGAATTTCATTTGCCCAAATGCGAAAGACTTAAACGACAAAGTTTTACTTCATTTGCACGTTATCTTGCAAAGTTTCTGTTCTCCTATACTGTTAATTAGATATATAAGAAACTGTCTATTAACCTTTGACTACTAAAGCTAACCCTACTTACATATTGGAGAGAGATATTTGAACGAATACTCACCATGTTACTCCTCGTCGCAACCAATTTATATACATTTTAAAGTGGGGAAGATTCACCAAGAAATACAGCTGTGAATTTCCGATATGTATTTAAAGATAAAGCCCAGGATTTGATTTTCATACTACGTAATGTATTACAGAGTAAGTCACAGTAGGGTATCACTTTTATGCGAAATACATAAGCGACGCTTAGTATTTTATGCAAAATGGTAGATGTATATGTCACTTTTAAAAATAACTGTTTAACCTGTACTTACAATCTTGGCTTCATTGGCTTACCGTCTGAAGACAAATATAGAATCATTCATTCTGTTCATATACACCGGACACATCCTTAAAGAATGAAATAAAAATATCGCCAGACTTCCTCCCCTTTTCACGAGAATAACGTTCAAGACAAATGTTAAAACGCATCCGAAGGTTAACTATAGATAACTATCGTAATGAATGCGTGGGAGTGAAAAATGCAGCATACATATGTTCGTTTGAGTTATTTACAATTGAATTTTTTCCAATTTTTACGTATATTAATATTTTTGTCATATTTTTAGTAATGAATAAGTATTTCTAATCTAAATCTAGTGCCACGTTGTTTAGGTGCTGTAAAAATCAAAACCACTGAACCAATATTTATAATATTTTGCACACTGTGTAATATGGTTTAGCTTGAGATAGTATAGATTTAGACGACATAAATAGTTATTTTGTTATCATATATATATAAACTTTAACTTTAAAGTTGCAATACAAAAAACGTGTAAAAACATCTAGATTTAAAATTCTTACATTATTAGTAAAGCCTGTATTAGGATTTAGATGAATCCGTGAATGTCCTTTTATAAATGTGTGTTACAAGGCAATCGTTAATAAATATTTCTTATTAAAACTATTCCTATTAAAATTATCATTAAGATTGTTTTGCTGCATGCGATGGCATTTTGGAATGATGAAGGCGAATCTTCATTTGGGTTACGAAAACTAATACTAGACTAGTAATGAACTTATAATTATTAAGTTGTGAAAAGTTCTTTACCTCCTTTTCTTAAAACTATCAAATATACACGAAGAAATTCATATAAATGGATCAAGTCGTTTTCGGGGAGTTGGATAACAACCACAGTGACACGAGATATATATAAATTAGATTATTGTGTGTTAATTATTGTGTTGACATAACAGTCTTGCTTATTCGTAGTAGAAGTCCGATTTTACCGGCTAACTTTCTTTCAATACCTTCAAAAAAGTACTTAACTCGCCTAAAGAAGTTTCCCTTAAACATCATTACTGCGTTCTTTGGCTCGTTGTTTCCAGTCGTTACATATCGACTTTGCTTTAGCTGGCCTTAAAGCTTGTCGAGACTGGCCGCGTACTTTTACTTCGATAGCTTTTATTAAATGCCAACAAGTAGGAACCTCTACTGAAACATGGCTTGTATTTATATCATCAGATAAGCATCTTATTTGATCTGCAATCTTATTTTCTTCTTAAATCGTATACAATATTCGGAAATCCTTTTCACTAACGCCAGAGAATAAACATTTTTGTAAAATTTGAAGAGTTGCTAACGTTACCTTGAAATGATCCTCCAGTGTCAATTTAAGATAAAAATTAATTTAATTAGTTTTAAGCGTAGTGTCTTCTTAGCCTTTACCTTACCATTAGGTGAGATCATGATCAATCGCTGGCCTGTACGTATGGAAACATACTATGGTATGTTATTTTTATTGAGGCGTACCATCAAATCAAATTATATATAAAGCCTTCGTGCGATGGCATCATTTTTCACCCAGTAATCATAAAATGTAGGAAATCGCTGTCCCAAAGAAAAAACAATCCAGAAATGCTAAATTAATTAGTTAATGGTCAACAAATCTATTTGTAACAAGATATAATACTTATTTTTATTTCTATTGTGACTTATAAATACTTTGTACTACGGTTCTTTTATGACAATTACTTTCTTGTAACAGAAACGACGTTTGAAGTGGGAAATTCTAATGGAAAACATTTCTCTTAAACTTGAAATATATGATAGCAAATAATAAAAGTTTATACGAACAAAATAGCTATTTATGTCGTCTAAATCTATACTATCTCAAGCTGACTCATATTACACTCACAGCGTGCAAAATATTATAAATATTTATGCAAAATACTATTCAGTGGAGTTTACCGCATTTAAACAACGTGACACGTGATTTAGATATTTAATAATGGATACTGAAATTACTTAACCATTTTTTTCATTTTGCGGAATTTTAATTTAAAATAACAAAAATACTGCAATCTTAAAAAAAACACATGTAATATAAGTAAATGTTTGAGGCAGGTAGACTTATTTCTAAAAAAAGAAAAGGGTGTAACCATTTGTTTAAGCGATGACCTTTTTTTGACCTTTTTCAGCTTATATTTCAGCCGACCCTAAACAATACCTTCATTATTAAATAATAAAAGGTAATATTTAAAAATAGCATAAGAATGAGGGACCGATCTATAGTTGTCGCAGAATCCCATTTCTAAAATTTTTTATATGTATATTTTTGTTAGTTACAGTAGAGTTGTTCGTGAAATATAGTGGAAACTATATAGCTTGTTGTATGTTATTGTAATTAAATGTTAGGATTCATGTTGAGCTATTATGGATAAAGTAAGTAATTAGCAGCCCATTAACGTCCCACTGCTGGGCACAGGCCTCCTCGTTCCGAAGAGAGAGGGTTTTTAGAGCATAGACCCACCACGCTGCTCCACTGTGGATTGGCAGGCATAGTACACAAGTGCACTCTATTCCTTCACTCTCATCGTCCGATGTGACGGTAATCCGACACAGCCGGAGAGAGATCGGGCGCAGGACCGACGGCTTAACGTGCTCTCCGAGGCAAATATTGAGAAAATCTTAATAGAAAACTCAATATTGATTTTGAATTGGCCCGACGCGGGACTCGAACCCAGGACCTCATGTCTGTAGTCGAACATAGACCTAACCATTAGACCAATGAGGCTATTATGGATATTTGTCCAGAATACCATGATGTAAGACGTCATTTTTTAAACGTACGTTTATTCAATAGAACCTCTGAAATGAACAGATTTTATAGATAATTACGTGCGTTAGAATTTTTTCCATTCTATTTTAAGTTATTATGGTGTTATTCTAACATTGAAAACTGTTTTATCATTTTTCTTAAACTAAATAATATGTACTGCAAAAATATTCTTAAAATCATGTATAATTAAATGATTTTAAGAATATTTTTGTAATACAGGTATGTTTTTAGTAGCGGGTAAAAGTTGTTTCCACGGTCTATATATATGTACCGTGAAATATACGTAACAACACAGTGTATTTCTCGTGCAGGGAAATTCCTCCAAGACTTCCTTCCTTAATGAGAGCTAGGAGCGAAACCTGTTGAAGAGGCGTCGTGACTGATTGCTCCTTCACGTTCGCTTCTAGGCATGCCTGGGTTCATTGGCTTTTTGTAAGCCTTATATTTTGGTCGTATTACATAAATATCTTTTTTTTTTCAAGAGCCATCATTGCCTATGGGTGAGGCGCTTCGGTTCTTATTTAGAGAAATCATATATCATGGATATCTACGAAAGTAAAAAAAAAGAAAAAGTAAACTAACTTATGTTCTACCTTCTTATCGTATAGTGTAGGTGTAGTGTGTACTTTTTTCGTGAATACCAGGAGAAAATGAATTGTGTTTGCTTTAATTAGTCAGCTCCTTTATTCCATGATTCTTCTTAATACCTAAGGTGTTATCTTTAAAGCTTTCATTTGATCCACGAAAAATCTGAAACTTTACGCTGATGAACTCAGAATTATAGTAATTAAAACAATAATATACAAACGTACTTGTTTGTAGATAACGTTATCTCTAGTCGGAAGGTCAATAAGAATCACGTTTGTTTAATTAGGTTTAAATATATATTACTACGTTGGAGTAATAATTAGAATCGTCTCGCTTGAAAAGTTCACGGGTTCGATTCCGTTAACCACTAAACAGATTTTCACTCGCTCATCAAAGCATTTATTACTTCTGCAATATATTCGGTCATTGAAATAAGTAGCTCCATATTCTCACGAAATTTAAAATTACGGGTAAAATTGTGGGGAACAATTGGTAGTGACAAATGTAAAAATATTTTTTGCGTAACATCTTATGGCGAGGAATAATTTTCATTCCGTGTTTGTTAAGCTAGGTTCGTACATTTGAGTTTGTAAAAGTGTCAGTAATCAGTCTGTATGTTTTCTTTGCTAGGTAGTGTTATTATAACGATATACTCACACGAGTTACAGACAAATATGATTGCAAGTACCACAAAACAAGTACAATGTGGGATAATGCGACTTTAGTCTCGTTTATTGCACAGTATGACATTGACATTCGACAGTTTTACCTATTATCCAGTTTCTAAATATCCGCGTTGATTGGATATCGCTTTATCTAAGCGAATGTATTTATTGATATGTGAAATTAAATTATTCTTCCTCGAGTTTGGATTCCTGACCTTTTACTAATACTAATTCGTCTTTGAATTATTTTAAGCCAAGTGAATATGTTGAGTTTATGTCATTCGTGTTTGAAATTGATAAAAAATATAATCCAAATTTCTGGTTTGACAGGAAAAATAGACAATATGAGTTAACCTACTTCTATCTATTGAGTAAGTCTTGAGATATGTGTAGCCTGCCAACGCTTACTAGATCATTGTGGAGGGTTTAACCTCCAAAAAACCCCTCTCAAGCGATAGGAAACATACATGGTTATTTAAAACAAGAGATGGTTACTTACTTACTGTTATACCTTAATTTACCTTTGGCGGCCACGCTGGTGAAATTGTGCCGGTGCTCGTGCTAGCATAGACTCCTTAGAGGGTAATTGAAGAAAATGTAATTTTCTAATTGTTTTGAAACGTTGGATGGCTTCGACTTTAAATAGTTACCAGTTTATCAGAAAAGATGTGTCGGTAAACAAAAGAAATTTGCGTTTCAGTATGATGCTGTGTATGCGCGCTTCCTTCTTAAACTATATCATCACTTTCCATCAGGGAAGATAGCGCGATACAGTCTAGCGCTAATCTATCAGCAATAAAAAACAGTTTGTTATATTTATTAGTATCAATCCTAAATAATACGAAAGGCTTGGTAACAAACAGATTATTTTACAGTAAAATTATCAACATGCCCACGTTTTATCAAGCCTCAATCTGCCATGCAAATTAACAATACAAATATCGTTGTTAGTTGTAGAAAATCTCGTGATAAAGCAGTAATGTTATGTAGACCAATAGGAAGCCATTTTATATTTATGCTCATGTTTTTATAGTGTTATCCTTACGTTGTTTAACAAGATCATTTTATATATATCAAGTATAGACAAAAATGTGTATGATATTTCTCTTTGTGATCGAGGCACTTATAAAGACCTTCACTCATGACCAGATCTTCGTGATTGACTAAATTAAAGCAATTAACTCCTTTCGCTAAGTAGGTAGTCACTAAATGTCTCCATATTTCCAGCGGGAACTAAGCGAGTGACAGCGCGGGAAATAGTTGGATATATCCATTATATCAAGCTGTTGCTTGTATTAACACCAATCTAATTCCTTATACAGGATAAAGCTAATATGGCTAAGCATATTCGTGCTTAACAAGAAACCGCAATCAATCTTGGACTTACCTTTGCATAAGTAAACAACGTTAAGTAAACAAACTACGTAACGCTTGTTATCATGTTGAACAGAATATACATATTTCGACTTTATTTGAACTGTGCATTCACTGTCAATAACAATTTACACTCTGCTATAGATTTAGAGGCAGATTAGTTACCTATTCGTGTGGGATTCGGTCCTTCGGAACCTTCAACATATTTTGGTGGGGAACCAGAGCTTAGCCTGTGCAATCTCTACAACGAGGTAGTTCTTCCAGAAGTAAACCTAAAACTGCAACTTTTGGAGATCATAAAGAAGAGAAAAGTATCATAACTAAGACACTTGTGTGACACGAATTTACAAATGAAAATGTTAGGAAAGGTTTCCAGAAAAAGAGGTGTTGATTACAGAAAATAGTCCTGGCTATGCGACGTTATAGAATGAGCGAGAATGGAGAGTACTGCTGAATTCTTTCATCTCGTAAGGAACAAGAACAGTGCTGACTAGCAACCTTCACTAGTTGGAGCGGCACTCAATGGAGAAGAAAATTCTATTATCACCCAAAATGAATGGATGTTGACACCGTAGTTCAAGGAGGAAGGAGATGCAAAAATCATTCTGCCATGCCCTCCTACGCATACAACTGTTTCTGTTATACCATAAAGTATATGTGCATATGTTAACAGTAATAGTATGTTCGCTAACATTCTCTCAATTTACTACATGTACAATGACGATTGCATAATTGTTATGATGTAAGCTGTCATCGCAGTCATTGTTATTAAATGGTACGTCCATAGTGCATTTATAAATAAATGGCCAATTTGTTTAGCGAAATTAAGTGTGTTGGTAGTAAAGTGTGGTGTCATTAAATTTATAGAAGGAAGTGATGTCGTTTGGATTTAGCACGCTGCTCCATAGAAGTTTGCTAAACCTATGAAAATAGTTTTTCTACAAGTTTTTGTTCCTGTCATTTTTCACGTTAGTTCAGAACATGCTATATCATGTCTATATATATAATTCTTCTGTACGTGTCCATATGATTGTCTATTCCAATGGATTCAGTAATGGTTCAGATCATTTCCACGGAATATAACGTCGTGGATGATTCTGTTGGCAATATTTATATATAACTAGCTGAACCCGCGACTCCGTATGTGTGGAATGTTTTTTTGGTAGTATTTTCATTAATTTAAGCAAATTTTTATACAAATAAGAAACATAGCTGCATTGCCCTTTTGGAATTTCCTAAAATTTGGTTTTGATGGATTCCATAATGTCAAAAAAAAATTATGACAAGTTTCTTAAGACATTACCATAAAAGATATAGTTTGTAAATGTGAAAATTTTAGTTTTTTTAATTAACACACCCCTTGCGGGAGGAATTTCGCAAAATGCGTTCTTAGCTGACCTCTACTCGTCAAAAGGAATATTCCTAACAAACTTCAAGTCTCTTCGCCTTATGGTTCCAGACATATCGTGATAAGTCCAATAGATACCAGGATATCTCATATATATACTTGTTAACATTGCTACACAAGTGCGACAAACCGTTCTTTGTTTGATAGAGTGATCACTCTTATTGCACTAGAAAATACTGAAACAAAAGCATCATATATTTGGCTTTCCTCGATAACATGATAAGTGTTACTTGTCCTTGCAGTAATTGCACAATTCTTTAGTGTTATCACAATAATGTACGAGTACTCGAGTAGAAATAGGACTATTGACGGAAATTCTGAAGGGTCTTAATGTTATTCATTAAGTGCATCGATTGACTAATATAAAAAATACTTTGCATGACTAATCATACAATCCCAAATGTGCAAATTATTAGTTATGGAAGGTAAAATAGAAAAAAAAATTGTCTATATTGTTTTGTGTCAAAACATATACTATAATGTATTGGCTGGTGTATCGTTATACCTCTTCAACTAAGCTTATGGCTTTGTGCCCTTCAGGGTAAACAGGAAATTGTATTGTAGTTTATCTAGGTCTAGACAGGTGATAGGCTTCAGCCATGGTTTGTTACCATCTCGGCACCAAAACCGTTGCATTGCAAAAATAATCGTGTTACGAAAGGATTTGCGTTGCTATTGTACACTTTATCATAACTTTATCAAATACAAGCACTAAAAGTTACTTCATATTTAATAGGAATCGCAATTTCATAAATTTTTCGTTAAACGATATAAGCCTATTCCCTAGTTTTGATGACAGGACTGCACTAACCTAAACTGATAAACATACACGATACGATTTTTTTGGATATAGTACGTTTATACCGTCTGCTTTCCCTCATTTATTATAATTTTAATGATGATATCACGACGTGTGGTAGGAATAAATGGCTGTTTTTAGTATATGCCCTCTATCTAGGGTTGCTTGCTTTTATTCCCAATTAATAATATTGGATATATATGATAATTTTTTTGTGAACCATATTTACTACACAAGAATTTGTTTTTATTAAACTACAACTTCTACAACACTTTCAGATCTTTCTTATTCTAGGGAAGCGAGTTCTCGCACTATTTTTCCATCGAGGGCGTCAAAATGTACTCTATAATTAATTTTCAATTAAAATTAACTATACAATCATCTCAAAATCGCATGCCATTATACTATTCAATCTAAATACCAGCGTTAGAAGATTACTGAAATAGAGACAAATAGACAAAAAAGTTATTAAAAAATCTTGTTTTCAGTGAATGTTACAATGGTCCGATTGCATCAAACAATTGGTTAATTTTTCTAAACAATATAAAAAAAATATAGATCTTATCGTTTCTTGGCAAAACAAGATTCCCTTTTCTTTAAATCTATAAAAGTGATAGTATTGTATTTAATACAGTGAAAACGAAAGTTTAATGGGTTAATTTTATGTGACTTATTTTAGTTTCACGTTATTGTGTTTATATTTGAAATACTAGTAAATGCAGGTGAATTAATAAACATAGATTCTTTTAATCTTGTATATTTATATTAGCAGGATAGAAACTTTATAATATAAGTAGGCTTTAAAAGAGGTCACAGTCGAAAAAGCATAAACATTTATATAACACTTGCTTTATTTTCTAATACTACTGTATCCGTCGGTGTCACTTAAGAGGGAACTACGAATTCCGTGAAAATACAGGATTGTAATGTTAATTTAAACCATTCTTGAATCCAAATAAACTCGGACCTAATCCATTAAAAATGGTCTAGCTATTTAGAAGGAAATCAGTCATACACAAGTACAGGTAGATTCAAAATTGGTTTTAAGTTTTCCATTCGATCCGAAATTCCCTAGATTTCCACGGATTAGGGAACTATGCCGGTGACACCTCAGGAAACAGCTAGTATATACATAAAGATCTTTGAAATATAGCAGATCTTTTAATGTCGGTATGTACCTCTAATTTAGAGGCTGTGTATATCTATAATAGATTGTATGAGTAAAAGAATGCCTGTATCGACACTGGAAAGCAAACACGTAGTAACCCACAAATTAAAAATTCTTTAACACAACAGAACAACGAATAATTTATAATTTCCCTATTTCTGAATGTTTTTGGACACTATATTTATATTTTGTTGTGAAACAGATTGTATTTAGTGCCATTATCCTAAAGGTTTGTTATTAATCTCTATTTGAGATTGGCCATCATTGGTTGAATTGCGGTCGGAAGGATTTTGTAATAGGAGCAACAACCCTAGTGTCCGTTTGTGATGAAATAATAAACAATTTCCTATTCCCAACATCTGGCAGCCGGATTGAATAAAATTTCTCGCGTTTAACTACGCTGGTCTTTTGGTATGTATATTTAAAACTTGTTTTTAATTCTCCCTGTACAATTTCATTTTCATGCAAATTCTAAGCTGTCTTAGGACAATGCTCCACAGTTTTATTTTCTTTGGACGTGGATTTATACGCTCTGCTGGAATGTTTTAAAAGAAAAAGAGAATGTTCAGTCTTAGCGATTCAGATTATGAAAATATCTCGACCTTTAACAGCTTTATTTATATACTGCCAATGAACCTATTTCCGCTAAAAATGTCTTTTGCATTTTCCGTAGCGATATTTTTGACGTATAATTTATCATCTATAATTATACCTTAGACATGGTTGCTTCGTATCTGCACCAGATTGTAGGCTGTAAAGAGACGCCTTCTTCGATTGTCAGGCTTGGGGACCCCAGTGTCTTGATATTGCTGATTGGGATATTGACCTTTCAAACCCCTATGATTCGTGATGAGTCAGATTGGAGAGCAGTGACCTTCTTCTGCGAGGCTGTCATCCTGCAAAATGGGGCACCAAACAGGCAAAAGGAGCTCATGGTAAACGCTACTCCCTCCTCCAGGAGGCGCAATTTTGCTCGTCTCAACTAAACCTTTAAGTCGGATTTATCTGGGGCGCCAGAGCTGAATGCGTGAGCGGGGATATCTGGACCCCAGCACCTTGATGAAGATGAAGATGAAGAGGGTTCCGCTGGGTTTTAGTGGGTATCCTGGTACGACCAGCGAGTCGTAGTCCTGGGTGGAAGTTTCTACTTCATTCGGCGTGCATAAAGAGTTTCCCAGCGAAAAAAGAAAAACCTATAATTATACCTAGACTTGATGACATCCATGTAATACATAATAGGCCTATAAGTATTCGATATTTTGTTTTTCTGTCTGTAGATTTACAGATCCGTTAGGCTCTATGTTTGATGTATTGATTTTGTATTTGCGACAAATTTAGTAATCATATTTTTATTAATTTGCGAATTCAGAACTCTTAGGGACTGGACTGCGGTGAGCTTTCGATCGTAACTAATTAAAATCTTATTAGTATTATAGTATAGTAGAGTTGTGCTTTCTGTTGCAATAGTACTGTAAAACCGCTTCCGAAGGTAAATAATTATGTACCTGTTTCGCTTTTAGATTATATCATCTACTATTATGTGAGATCACAGCGAAGAGCAAAAATGTACACAATAAATAAAAGAGGCATTAAATCGAGGTCTTTCCTTACTAACGCGAGGAGATTCTGAGAAACATTAAATCTGTTATTTTTGTAAATAAATGTATGATTCACGTAGACGCAATCATCTAAGGCAACACTCACGAAATTAATCAGAAGCATGATAGATTTCATGGTAACCAGAAGAAAATGTTTATGGGAAATTTTTATAACGTGTCTATTTATATTAAACACAAAACTTGTTTCTCCTTATGTCCGTTAAATTTTATGACAATACAACCGAAGTGCCATATTAGAAAGGCTTTAATTACAATCACCAGTTCTTCAAAACTATTTGTTTGACTTGAAACTTCCTGTCGTAATTTGACGAAGTACAAATTTCCCCATATTCCCACGGGATTGCGAAGAATACGGGCGACACTGTGAGAAAAAATAAAATTAGTATCAACAGTAACAAACAGCGAATCGTGATTTTTTTATACATCACGCTTCCGCAGTATTCTCTACGACCTTATACCACAAAGTCACATTGAAACGCACGTTGAATGTTGAAACTGTGCAGAATCGTAAATATATCAGTTTCCTGTAAATGAAATACTTTTAAATTATCAACAGAAACACTTAAAGAATCTCGTCTATGATATTAGTAAATAAATTTGGGCCTCTATGGAATTTAGATTACGTCATTTATTTTAGCGATAAGAGGTAATTTACCTCTTAAATATTTATTAGGCCTAGGCTTCCCTAGACCAGGAGTGGCCAACAAGTCGATCGCTCGCAAGTTTCATGAGGGGTCGCATGCAATGATTAATGTAAATTTAAACTTTATATTATTATAACCCATTAAATAAATATTCATGTATGTTTCTGAACTCGCAAGAGTCCACGGAGGTATTAAAACACATTGCATAAATGTCCCTCTCCTTCCCTAGAAAATAGGTCGATCGCGACTCAATTTTAAAATAAAAAGTAGATCTTATGTGCACAAAAGTTGGCCACCCTTGCCCTAGACAATTAAATAGAATATATATTTTATTATGGTCAGTAATGTATTTTAAATAATTTTCTTATTATTAAAACATATATGATTTAATTTGATTATTTTGCTACAAATAAATCTGTTTTAACTACAAACGCGATAAAAATTTAAAAGACATTGTCTAAAAACTATTATTCCCTAACTAATAACCGGAATTAGATTTAGCCGGGATGTATTATTATTCTGAATTCTTCATTACTTCGATTCAGTGTATTTTATTATCAAAAAAGTTTACCAATAGATTCAATCTCATTTCCTAAAATAAGATTCTTAGGTGCAATACGGAGAAAGAAATGCAATTATTACGTTGTAAGGAAACCTGTTTCCAATATATGCATAGGATTAGTTGTAAATTGAAAACCGAGAATTAGTGTTTCAATTAACTTAGGTCTCACAAGCTTAAACTCAACATATGACGTGATATTATATAGCAGACAAAGGTCAAATTACAAGGTGAACGTTAACACCGAAGTAATAGTTAGACACCACTTTGAATATGCAAATGTTTAAGAAAATCATTCACAAAATCATGCTAATACAAGGCAATGATTGCAATCTGACAATACATAGATTTGTTGTTATGCAAACACAATGACGAAATATTTACTATTGTGTATTGAATCCATATGAAAAGCGAAGAAGTTTAATATTAGAAGTTTTTTCATTATCTATTTCTATTATTGTAGTACATTACTTGAGGCCCATAGGCCCATGCGGCCTCATGCGGAAGCTCTAGAGTCACTCAGCGTGCGATGGAGAGGGCTATGCTCGGAGTTTCTCTACGTGATCGAATCAGAAATGAAGAGATCCGTAGTAGAACCAGAGTCACCGACATAGTCCTGCGAATCGCGAACCTGAAGTGGCAATGGGCGGGGCACATAGTCCGAAGGACCGATGGACGTTGGGGGCCAAAGGTGCTGGAGTGGCGACCCCGCACCGGACGGCGCAGTGTAGGGAGACCCCCCACAAGGTGGACCGACGACATAAAGAGGGTCGCCGGTAGCCGCTGGAGCCAGGCGGCGCAAGATCGGGCCTTGTGGACGTCATTACGTGAGACCTATGTCCAGCAGTGGACGTCCATCGGTTGAAGCGACGACGACGAGTACATTACTTTGAAATATTTCATTTTTCACCTTTTCAGCGCTTTTGCACACTCTTAGTTTAAGTTTTTGTATGTGTTTGAATGCAATAAAGTGTCTTATCTATTTAACTAAAATGGATTCCACGAACGTCTTAAACTCCATAAATAGGAAGGGAACTTTAAACCTTTTACGTAAGCCTCGAATAGATGCTGTGCGATTTTTTACAAATACGATTAACAACTAATTAACATCAAGTTTTATCGCCTACTTGTTTAAAAATACTGTAACGGAAAAAAAATTCCCCGTGTTTTCTTTAATTTTTCATTGATATATTGGCTCTTATCGGTCGTAACATGGTGCTATGTATCATATTGTCTTCTTCGATAAATAAAGAACTGAAACACGAAAACAATTATTCAATTGAAACAAATAGTTGAAGTTAGCGATGCTAAACATTAGAAGAAACTGCAAAAGTATTAATGAAGTCAAAAATCTATTAAGTAGCATACGAGCTGACTTACACCACTAGTAGAATTTATAGTCAACGATAATTGGGTTTAAAATAAATTGCAGTTACATAGTATTTCTGAGTCCATTCCAGTCAAGCCCTGTGACAGCGATTATATATAGAACGTGTTAGGAGTCAGCTCCCGAAAATGATGAGAGATTATGGTACTAATGACATCTTTGATGATCGGAAAAAATCGATCCTGATTTTAAAAAAAACATACTGGTTGAACGCACGGGTCAACGCACTATCATTTAGCTGTATTAACATAAGTTACTACTGGGCTCAGGCCCCCTCACTCAGATGAGAGAGGGTTTTTAGAGCATAGACCCACCACAAGTGCACTCTCTATTCCTTCACTCTCATAGTCCGATGTGACGGAAACTGACACGACCGGAGAGAGATTAGGTGCAGGACCGACAGCTTAACGTGCTCTCCGAGGCACCGGGGTGGAGCACACCGCAAACATCCCAACTTCGGGAAAATATTGAGAAATCTTAATAGAAAACTCAATATTAATATTTGAATTGGCAGAACCCGGGACTCCAACCCAGGACCTCATGTCTGTAATCGAACATGCTAACTACTAGACTAATGAGGCAGTCGTACTATCATGATGAAGCGTAAATAATGTCAATAAAACGTTTTACACATGTGATATTCTTAACTAGGATAAATTTTTTCCGTCCCGTCAACAAAGATGTCATTAGTACTATTATTTTTGGGAGCGATTTCCTAACACCTTGTATATGTATGTGAATATAAAGAAAGTTATTTTCCTATGACTAACAAAATGCGTTAGCATCTATAATGATTAGTTCTGTGTTGAAGTATGTCGATGTAATTATAATATTAATTAACTATTTTAAACGTTAGACGCGTAGCTAACGTGCACCTTGTGGAGTTCTAAATGTGTACCGTCGTCTTGGTGTAACATTGCAAATATGACAACATTTGACACACGATTACTTATTTTAACTGACATATATTTGAACAGTTACTAATACATTGTGTCATCGTGCCCAGAAAATAGGATCATTTAACTACTCCCAGAGTAAAGATGTGACGCGAATAGACATTCTGACAAGCCATTTGTAACTAGTATTGATTCATTTGTACACGAATTCTGACATTTATTCTGTAAACAACTTTATTATAATTAATGGATTTTGTTACAATATATACTTATTTTTTATTTAAAAAATTAAGATGAGATCGAAGTCGTTAATAGGTTTATTTCAGATAAAACTTTAAAAGTGATTGAAAGAGGTTAGCGATAAGATTATTTTCAAGTATTACTAAATGACAACTTGTTATAAAAAGTCTCAATAACATTACCTTAAAGTTACTTGTTCGACGGTTACCTGGGTTCGAGTTGCGGGTCAGGCCAATACGTAATTCGATATTGAGTTTTCTATTAAGATTTTCTCCTAATATTTGCCCGAAGTTGGGAAGTTGGTGATGTGGTCCACCCCATGCTTCGGAGAGCACGTTAAGCCGTCGGTCCTGCGATTGATCTCTCTCCGGTCGTGTCGGATTCTCGTCACATTGGACTATGAGAGTGAAGGAATAGAGAGCGCACTTGTGTACTAAGCCTGCCAATCTGCAGTGGAGCAGCGTGGTGGGTCTATGCTCTAAAAACCCTCTGTCGTATGAGGCCTGTGCCCAGCAGTGGGACGTTAATGGGCTGCTACTTATTAAAGTTACTTGTATTGTAAAAAAAAAACCATCTCCTGCCTACCCTCATATGTATTGAATTGGAAAAGATGTGAAATGTTTCTTTATTATTAACTTCCTAAAATATTTTCATAGCTGACGAGATGTCATGAATTTTCATTCCCTATTTCATACACTGTCGGTTATATTTCACTAGCTTTGTACGAAAGAATTCATTAAAATTGAAACAGTGTTTTTGAAGCATTTAATTATCACATATCGAGGATCTATTACTTTAGAATGAGAATGTCATTACTTTGTGGCTTTTTAATTTCTACTACTAAGCTCTCTTTCTATATACATTATAAATATTTATTTATATCTTGTTCAAGTTTTTAACCTTTATTTTAATACGGGATAGAGACAGGTCAACTATTTCTGTTGCTCTTTATATAATGAATTTAATCAGTTCATGTTAGATGTTGTAGAAACAGAGTTTATTTCGATATTGTTTTTTTACGAACTTTATATTTAATCAGGGTATCCATCTTTCCAGGCAAAGGAGATCTTGACTAAGGAGTCAAATGTGCAAGAAGTAAAATGTCCAGTGACCGTGTGCGGCGACGTTCACGGGCAGTTCCACGACCTGATGGAGCTGTTCCGCATAGGAGGTCGATCGCCCGACACAAACTACTTGTTCATGGGCGACTACGTGGACCGCGGCTACTATAGTGTGGAAACAGTCACATTGCTAGTTGCACTAAAGGTAAACACCGCCATTTTACTATATTGTCTTATGTGTGTCTATGGGTCTATATTTTTAAAATATATTATATATGTCAAATTTAATTTGTTGTCAACTTGGCAATCCGATCAACATCAATCTCGTCTCGACCACGCCCCATGCAATTCGATTCAAATATCGTATAAGCACACGTATAATCGTCGATATGTATTCGAAAATGATATATTTTTAAATATGTCGATACACCACAAAAGTTCCATTTTAAAACGGTTATCTATGTGGGTCATCTAACCCAGCAAATGTTGCTTTGCCATATAATATCGCACACTCACGCATACAAACACCCACCCACCCACACACACAAACACCCACCCACACACACAAACACCCACCCACACACACAAACACCCACCCACCCACACATACACACACACACACACACCCACACGCATACACACACACGCCTACACACACGCCTACATACACACGCCTACACACACACACTCACTTACACACACACACGCACGCACGCACGCATGTACATACACACATACATATCCGCTTGCAAGTTTTTATTTATTTATTATTAATTTTAAGTTTAAATCATTTGTTTTTTATTTTTGTAACTTTGTGACTAATACCAAAACTACATACATAATCTTATTACGATGTAGACGCTCACTGAAAACATATGAAAAAAAGGATCCTTTACTGACTCAGTAATAGATTATCAAAATTTCAAAGCCCAAGAGTCGAAACTTCGAAGTTATGTCCAAGTCCAATAAGAACGATTTTCTCCATATTTTTTGTAATTAAAATGTACTTTTACTAGTTATGAATTATGAAACTGATGTGGAAAATTTACTTGGCGTATGGAAATCTCAAAGTCGAGCATTTACAAAAAAATATTTACCTATGTTTTGATATCGTATTTGCATATGATTGTGGTTAAATATTTGAAATAACTATTGTATATTACGGACGAGCAATTTACATATAACGTAGGAGGAAAATTGAACTTTAATATTTGAATAATATAAATCCGTATTGTTCATGTTATATATATAATGTGTGTTCTGTATTGATGTAATACGAATTGATATATACAATATATGACTCGTTACCTAACTATAAAATAGGGCGTTACAAGTTTGCTTTTATATTATATTTTGTACTAAAACTATGCATTGCACATTTCAAACTTATAAATGGAAATTATTAAATACATACAAAATATCTATACATCTACAAATAAATATAATTGGAGTGTTAGTAGTTTCAAATGAACAGCTCTTCAGTATTCATATGAAATTATATACGGTATTTATATCGTTATCGTTCCTGGACNGGGAATGAGGCGTGGTGCTATGTATGAATGTATTTATATCGAGAAATCAATTTAAAATTTTTAAATCTCGCTGGAATTATTTCAACAGGGATTTCACCAGCCAACCAGAGAGCTAATTTAGCTCATTATTATTTTAGAAAGCTTGTTATCCGAAATTACTGGTAATACCGCAGGGAATAGATGTGTCATTGAATAAATTTATACATAAAGATATCGACGCTGATTAGCAAAAGCTCTGTAACCTGTAAAATATTTTATAATAAAACTAGGATATCAAACGCCGCTGAATCAAATCTGATAAGCGACATAATATAAATGTAGTGTCCAAAAATGATAACTCTAGTCGATAAATAAATAGGGAATTTTATGATTTTTTTTTCTGTTTTGATGAACAATTTTGTATAAATATGACATATATTTACGCAGTTTTATGGATTTATATAAAATTTCTGTTGTATCTAAGTTTATTATTGTATAACATAAGTATTTGTATCGATTGTATTATGTATATTATAGTGACAGATTATGGGGAGTGAATATTTGTATGTACTTGGATGCTATACCTATTCATATTTCTTTTATGAATGTCTGTCCTTTTTTATCTAATATATAAGATTCTCGTGTCACGGTTTTAGAAGTTGAACTACTTCGAATCGGCTCGACCGATTATCGTGAATCTTAGCGTGCATATCAGTTAGGGTGGAGAATCGGACATCTATTTTCATCCCCTTAAATGTTAAGGGTGATCCTTCCTAAATTTTTTGACAAAAGTTTTTGTTTTTATATTTTATGATACAGTATACAAAAATACATACAACCCAAAATTTTCACCCCTTTACGATCAACCCCTATTTTATAATAGCGATAATAGTTATTACAATTACTTGGTGGACAAGAGTGGAGGGGGTACGAAGCAGAGCAGAAAGAGAACCACCAACGTAAATAAATAAATCAATCATTTATTCAGCCAATAGAAAAAAAGAAGGTAGCCTAAATACAGAATTAGTTAACAGGAATTTTAAAAAAAGTAACAAAACAAAATTAAACTATCTATATCCTACGTATCCTATCCTATCCTATCCTATATCCTAGTACGTAACAAACACTGTATCCTGCTTCCTATCTCATTTTCTCCCACATTGAATCTTATGAATTTATGTTTACTTTCAAATCACAATGATGCTAAAGAAGTTTCCACTTAAAAAATGAAAATTTGGATTTGCAGTTTACTACGTGTCTGTTTTCTAGCGTCGATTTGTAGTAATTAGAAAGGTTCAATGGGAAATGTAGTAGTTTAGTAAGCAGTCTTTACATAATGGCTAACAAATAAGTACATCTGAGAAATTGAACAGGCAGCCTCATTGTTTGTAATATTGCATACACTGTGTGAGAACAAGCAGCCGTTATCGGTTGGTATCTTTGATAAAGTCGGGTCACTGTTTGTATTACGTTTATCAAGATAATAAGCTCGTTTACTTTCACAAATTATTTGTTATCATTGCCCGTTTTGGAGACGCGATTATTAATTTTTATATACCCACAAAGTGTTATCACTATTGGGTAGGCAGAGAATCTCTGAAAATAAATTAAACATTTATGACTGGCATTGTCATAGGGAGTCGTGACATTTTTTATCTCAACTTACTAAATAGCTAATCTTTTGGTACAACTGCTAGTTCTGTTATAGTGATAGTCTTTAGTTTAATTATTATTATATTATTATTAATTTTGCGACATTTTTATAAGGTCCTGTAGCTTTAGATAGTATATAAGGATAGATTAAGTTGTATTGGACTGCGTACGTGGCGGCACCTGGACTAGGGATCCAGCTGAAAATCAGCGCTGCATGGTCTCCAGAGTGTGTAGCATAAATTTTCTATGTTATGCCACAAATCGCAGGGTATTATAAAATGTTCTAAAATATATTGTGATGTGTGGCACAATGTACAAAGATATTTTCTTTCTTTCTTCTTCTGTTGACTTAATAAAACTTTGTATATATAATAAACAAAAATTAAATTCTACCTTCGTTATAGACCCCTTTGATAGATTCCTCCTGTTTCATTAGATAACCAATAAGTCTTTCTTTACGAAAATTAGAATTAGAAGTGGCAAAGTTGGTCATGATTCGCTGAGACTAACCTAAACGTTTTGACATAAAAAATAGTCAATATAAAAACGATTTATCTTAGATAATACTGCCTTTAAAATTTTCAAGCTATTTTAGGACTAAATTTAGTCTCTCCTCCGCCTGGAAATAGACTTTTTTTTAATAAAAAAATACTGTTCAAAAGTAGTATATTTCAGAAAGACAAATATGAATTACAGTTCTTAAATTGTATGAGATTGTGGGAAAAAACGCTTGCTTAATCTTAGATATTTCTCCAATCGATTAAATTAATTTATTCTCCACTATGATAATACAAAAACAATGTTTTCGCAGGCTCTAGTGCATGACTTTCTTATAAAGTAGATATGTGGCGTCGTTAATGGCGCTTAAACTTGCCTTTTCAAGGCAGACCGGTATTTATTATGAGTTTTTGTACAATTAATACTCATATATACAAAAACAGGAAACTAAAGAGGATTTAGAATGACGCTACTAGTTTATTCGCGCTCGACTATTTTTACACCAGTTTCATTGTTTATCTTTTTATCGTTAATGGGACATCAGTTGCATTGACTTTGTCTATTGTTGTAAAAAGTCAACGAAGTGATCTTTTACTTCCGTAATTTATTTATATTATGGAGAAAATATCTTAATATATTGAAATAATAATGCTCTCTAAACCGAATTTTGTCCACGGCGACTATTGTCACGTTGGGATTAGTCATTGGTGCAGGAGAAATATTTTATAAGTATATATTTACGCATGGTCATTATAACAGAGATTCTGGAAGATCTCAATGCAATACTCGATGACCTCAGCAGAGCTTCTCGACAGGTGGGCCTAAAAATGAACATGGATAAGACGAAAGTTACGTTTAATATCAATGTTCCGCTCTACCCAGTCATCGTTGAGAACTCGACACTCGAAATTGTTGACGAGTATACATACCTGGAACACATAGTCCAGCTAGGTAAGTCCAATATCGAGAAAGAGGTCAATTGCCGAATCCAACTCGGCTGGGCAGCGTTGGGGAAATTCCGGAAGACGTTTTCGTCCAATATCCCTCAGTGCCTGAAGACTAGTCTTCGAACAGTGCTTGTTGCCAGTGCTTACCTATGGATCGGAAACGTGGTCGCTGACTATCGCCTTATTCGAAAGCTCACTGTCACTCAGCGTGCGACGGGGAGGGCTATGCTCGCAGTTTCTCTAAGCAATCAAATCAGAAATGAAGAGATCCGTAGCAGTACCAGCGTCACCGACATAACCCTACGAATCGCGAACCTGAAGTGGCAATGGGCGCGGCACATAGTCTGACGAACCCATGGACGTTGGGACCCGACAGTGTAGGGACATCGGGTAAACGCACCTATGTCTTCTGTTTTTTTATAATCACCGTTCAACATGACTGTGAATCCAATACAAAAGGCTTAACAATAGGCAGAGAACAGACGGCTTAACATGCTTTCATTGGCATGGCGTTGTAGAACACCGCCGTGCCTCCGTTATACGCAGAGGAAGACCATTGAGTCGGTTTAGATAGATGCAATCCTACATAACACAATCTTTCCCCAAAGTTTTCGCGTGTTTTTTAAATATTTTCTCAGCAATAACAAAAAAATAGACTAATTTGCCCACATCCGAGCAAATACTATAAATTTCTTGCGAGTTCTTTAACTTGTAATTGTTTTGAATAAGCCCGACCGGGGATTCGAATCCAGCACCTCATAATCTTTAGTTGAACAAGCTGCCCATTAGACCAAGGCAGTGTTCTTACTTAATATTAATTGTGAAAATATATCAGTGAAAATCGTATCTTTTCTGTAATTATCATTATTCGCTGACGATATAAGTTTATGACGATACAACACCACTCTGATTTTTTTAATAGCAGTTGTCTACCCTATTTTTAGTAAGTGGTATCTCTAACTTCAAGAAACATATGATAGTTTGATTATTTCAATTTTATTATGTAATGCTGTTTCGCTAACTTTAAGAAACTTCGATAAATTTATAATCTATCTAACAGGTTACAGTATATCATAGCGAGACCTATAGTTTGGTAAATTACATACATTCCATAGCATCACGCCTCATTACCATAGGGGTAGGAGGAGACACGATCCTTGCCTATCTCCTTCGCTTCTTTCATTATCATTAAATCTTTCATACATGTTTGTCGGTTTAGAGTACTCTGACCTAGCCCTTATTCAAAATCTCTCTCTACGTCCCCAAACCATCTAAGCTTACCTTCCTCAATTTTAGTCACTACCTCTTTTATACCACAATTTCTTACTTTGTTTGGTAAATTTGTGATTATATATGAAATTTAAATCTAGGTAGTCTGTCCTATGTTACTAGTATTGCATAGCATATTATAAACTTTTATCTTATTTTTATTGTAAGTCATTAAATTATTAAGAGTTATGACAAATGATTTTAAGATGGGTGGCTTCAGTCAGGGCTAGTGTTATTTGCATAGACGTAAGTGTAGTGTACTGGTTATAGTACTTAGCATATAATTATCGTGTTAATAGTAAAAAGAAAACTAAATACGGCGCAGTGAAAATTTGCCACGGCGCTGATTAATTAACTGAATAATCAAATTTAAATTACTTGCCCCAATTTGTGTTGGCTATTTTATTTTATCATTCACTTTATCGATCAATCGATAGCAATTAGATTTTCGGATGGACCAATTGTGTTTTTGAATGAGTTTACGTGATCTAGGCCGGATGCACGCTAATTCGCGTTGGCGCGTGAGTCACTTCGTCAGTAGTTATGGCATGTGGTTATTGTAAAAAATTAACAATCAATTTGAGTTTTTTTTAATGTAAACATATGTACGCGTCAACTATTTGTAAGTCATCGTATATTATAGTATCTGTATGCATCGTGATCTCAGATTTTTTTCTATTGGAATAAGCAAAAACCTACCTACATATCTATTCAAAATATGTTTTCTGTACATAAAAATACGAATAATATTGATGAATGTCTGTGATTTTGAAATATAGAAGATATTTGGTTTTAAAAAAAGTTAAAAGTGCGTGCGTACAAAGTACACATGTCAGAAGTGAAATTTCTTTCGCAAACCAATTTTTTAAACCAAAAAAATTTTTGAGTTTTTTTTATATTGATACAAATGTAAAACTTTAGATTTCCGAGATATCGAGGGAGGGAAACAATATGTTAGGAATTTAATTAGCGTTAAAAATATTAAACGTGTTGAAAATTAATACAAATAATAACATCATTGTAACATCAAATGACAAATTGTAAATAAAAATGCTACGCGTTTTTCGTCAATATTAGAAATGATCAATTAAATTTTGTTTTTGAATTTAAAATTTTCAAAAGTGAATTTATGAAATATTTTATGACATTATTAAATGACGAGTGGCAAATTTAAATGCCACATAATACGACGATAATAATGCGTTTCATTCGTAAAAATTTTATCCATGGGCCTAAAGAAGTTGCACTTCAACAACATAATTATATGTGTAGGTTTTCATAGAACAACTCTAGTGTTATCACTGGACACTTATACAGGAGGCATTATTGTCCAATACTTGAGTAGAGATGGGCTAGGGATGGAATTTCTGAAGGGTAATCATACAACCTAATTGTCAACATGTTTATAATATTATATTATAAACATGTATAATAATAATATATCAATTAGGATATCGTGCTTCTCTAAGAGATAAACTCAAAGAAACATCAGTTCTCATAGTGTCGTCGCAATATATATTTACATAATTTCCGTAATATTCACTTATATAGCAAAAAACAAACTTGTAATCCCATATTTTAGAGTGAAGAAGTTTCAGAAATCATATGTCGAGTTGTGCATACGTATTTTTAATAAGATACCGCAATCAGTTTTAGATTTGCCTCCGCATAATGTTTGGACTTCATTCCAGTTGTACACAGAAGCAAAATCTCTAAAACAGTAACCGTTGAGTTTCTTGCCGGTTTCATCTAAGCGGATTCAACTTTCCGAACAGGTTGCAGATTTGTTACCAACGGACAGACTACTGACGATTCAAAAATGCTTTTTGAGCCTACTTTAATGTATGTTTGATGCTGTTATATGTACCGATGATTGTAGTGGTGAATATTTAATTTCAGGTTAGATATCGGGAGAGAATAACAATCCTTCGCGGCAACCACGAGTCGCGTCAGATCACCCAAGTGTACGGCTTCTACGACGAGTGCCTCCGCAAATACGGCAACGCGTCTGTATGGAAGCACTTCACGGATCTGTTTGACTTCCTGCCGCTCACGGCGCTGGTGGATGGCCAGATCTTTTGTCTCCACGGAGGACTCAGCCCCTCCATCGATACACTGGACCACATCCGCGCACTCGACCGCGTGCAAGAGGTACCACACGAAGGACCCATGTGCGATCTCTTGTGGAGCGACCCTGATGATAGGTGAGTCATTGCTACTTGTACTAGTTATTGGATTTTAGTCTGATTTTATGTGTACAAAGTCTCTTTCTAGACTGATATTACAAAGAGGAAAGCCTGATCAGATTGCAATTTATATAAAGGTCAAAATAACTTTTATTTATTTTTCAAATTTACTCCAAATCGTCATACTTGTAATGCTCAAGATGCCGTTCATGTAGTTTGTAAAATCGAGAGTTCCCGATTTGAAATTTGCAAGGAATAAAACCGTAACAGATCCATTAACTTAATCATATATCCATTATATTTAAGTAATCACCGCAGACTACAACGCTGATAAGAGTACATGACATGCAAAGATTTATTATACAAACCAATCTGTTTGAAATCGTTTGAACGTTAACCTCAGTTTTAATCTTGTATCTACATGTTCCCAATACTATTTCTGGGTCACATTTAATCGATATTCCGGTATAAAAGATTATTTTGCTGTAAAGTATTCGTCTGCTTCGATAGCTTTATCTTAGCAGTGGAATAATGATTCATTTCTAATGTTACGACAAGGGCACGAGTTAATGGGTAGCCTCGTGTTTAATAATAAGAGGATCTGCACACCGGCGTTTATTTGTCAATCAAAAAACGCCGCTTTTGAAGCGCTCTTTTATGTATTATTAGCATTGTCCTGCGCTTTCGCCAGTGGAAAGTCAGTTAAGTCGGACTGTTGATTTATTTCACTTAGTTTTTAATAACTTCTTTTCAGATTATTAGATACAAACATTCATAATTTAAACAATATACATATTTTACTTTACAACTAATATATGTCTTAACAAATACATTTTTAATTCGTAACATCAAGGTCCGACATTAGTCTAATTAAAAATACTCTACAGATATTGAAAGAATTTTTTAAATCGGTCCAGTAATTTTTAGCTTAATTATTATGAATTGTTAAAAATAAAAACATAAATTGAAAATCTATAATATAGAGAAAAGAATTATTTGTAGCACTCTTGTCTCAGAACTTCTTGTCTTCTTGTCTTCTTTAGATTGAGATTTTAATTCGTTATATCTTTTGAATGGAATGTCCGATTTTAATAATTTTAAATACTTTTTGTATTTAATAAAATATCATTAAATAGGATAAGGATTAATACGGAGGTATGAGTAATATGGTTTGATTATTGTCGGTACTTTTATTAACTTATAAAATGTAAAAAAGTAGTTATAGTGGCATGACTACAGTAGTTGGACATATGCTGTCACAGACTTTTTTATAGATATTAATACGTTCTATAATACTGCATAACATTTTTTTGTTCTATCTTCAATAGTTTTCCAGGATAGTAGATCCAGGATAGGTACCGCTAAGTACCCCTCGGGAGTAATTCTGGGTTCTGCCAACCCAGAGCAGAACAGCCTTTGTGTGTTCAGTGGGACGTTAAAACAAAATCTGTCAGTCCTATATGAACATATTTATATTTACAACTTTTTCGATTAATACTTAAAGCAGTTATTTAAACGTTGGTTTGTGCGATCTCGATTTAAAGATATAAAAAGGGGTAATTATAAGAATCGTGAATTAAAAGACATTGACTGTTATATAAAATATTTATGCAACTATTATCATTTTTTACAATTGCACTAAGATTGTATAATAGGTGTGTCGCAAGTGTAATGCGTAATATATATAAATATAATCCTATTCATCCTACTGTGATATCATTTTGGCCCTTCTTTTTTTGTGAGAATTGTGTTGTAGCATTGGTTTTAAAAAGGCTTGTACAAAAGTGACAACACTTTATTAAACGCCATTATCACTTTCGGCCGAAGTAGCGGTAATCTATACAAACATTAGAAAGAGGAAACATTTGTGTTTTTGTATGCAACGTTTTCAAACAAAAACTACTGGACCGATTTCAAAATTTTTTTCACCATTAGAAAGCGACTTAGACTATATTACTTTCTCATAAAAAAAAATTAGGGATCCCTAAGAAAAATGCATTAATGTATACCCCGAGGTCTGAAACAAAAAATCTGTTCTCGCATGCGTTGCGGCAACTATTGATGATAGAACAAAAAAATATTTTACAATATTATAGAACGTTATAATATCTACTAAAAAGTCCAGTACCATTATGCCACTATAACTACTTTTTTACATTTTAAAAGGTTAATAAAAGCGACGATAATATTCAAATCATATTATTCAAACCTCTGTTAATCCTTATCCTATTCAATAATATTTTATTAAAGACCGTTACGAGACCTGTAAAATAGTGTTTAAAGTTATTAAAGTCGGACATTCCATTCAAAAGGTATAACAAATTTTAAAATGTCAATCTAAAGAAAATTGTAGCGACCCTTTTAACGGGGCCTGCGACTGGTGAGTTAGCACATATTCCAATTTTTTATTTTTGTTAAGCTAAAATTTACTGGATCGATATGAAAATACTTTCATTACCTCCTCCAAATCAGGATTTCTAAATAAATGTTGGTACGAGTTTAAAAATGTATTATTTAGATATATATCCGTTGTAAAGTATATTCTGAATATTGATTAGATTACAAATGTGTGTATCTAATAATCTGAGTAATTAAAAAATAAGAGCAATAAAAAAATAAATCTATATTACGATTTAGTAGACTTTCCACTGCCACGAGGTCGGTATCTACGTGGGTGAAACCACGGGGCATTGCTAGTACTATAATAAAACAATAATTAATCACGGATAAATATTTATGGTTCCCAACCAGACTAACCTTGTGTGTTACACAACATTAAGGGGCAAGGCTACGATCTTAATTAATTTTATAATACTCAAACTTAATAATAAATAGCCTCTTTCAAGATTACTGAAGACTATGCGTTTATTTAATAATTTTAACTCTTATCTTCGCAAAATTAAATACATATTTCAATGACAACTGCAGTTGTACTTGTGTGTATATTATAGAAACTTAATTTAGTTCCGTTAGTTATCGAACGTTGTGATATAAAAGAAGATGTAGTGACTAAAATTGAGAAAGGTATGCTTAGATGGTTTGGGCACGTAGAGAGAATGAATAAAAGTAGACTGACTAAAAGGATTTACGAGTCAAGATAGATTGGGAAAGTTGGAAGGGGAAGACCAAAGCGAACATTCCTAGACCAAATCCAGGACATTTTAAATTAGGGCCAGGTTAAGAGTACTTCAAAGCCACGAAATTATATGAAAGGTTTAATGACAATGAAAGAAAGAGAGAGAGGGAAAACAACTTTATTGCACACAAAATAAAAATAAAAAGACATATAAACTAAGATACTTATTACTATAATATAGCGTGGAAAGGAGGTCTTATTTCTACAAGCAATCGCTTCCAGATAACCTTATTATATAAAGAAGCAAACTAAAATAAAGAATAGGACAGAACAGCGCCAAAAACCTAAATATAATAAATAAAATAAATTTTTGTTTTTAACTATATAAGATATTACATATAATATAAATATTATATACATAAATATCAATATATCTATAGATACATATTGAAAATATATATACAGAAAATATAAAGAAAAGGAAAAGATATAAACGTGTTATTCACAGCATTTTTCAGTTAAATAGAACTCTGGGAATGATGTATGAAAGAAGCGAAGGAGATATACAAGGATCGTGGCAAGTGGAAGGACGTGGTCTCTGCCTACCTAAAATATCCATAAACCAAGAATATCTTTGTTCACAAGTTAATTTTCTTCGTAATAATATTAACTTTAACATCTCGACGACATAAGTTATCGATAATGAGAAGTGTCGTATCGATTTAGTCAATAATCTGATAAACAAATGACGGATAGTACATATAAAGAGTGACATCAAATAAAAATATTATCGCTTATAGAAAACATTAAAAACCAATAACATTTTGTATTGAGTGTGAGATGGTGATAATAAAATGGATTTTCTGACATCCTACAAACAAATACAAGAAGTATATTTAGTTGTATATTATCTGTAACTGTGTTGTTGTGTAATTAATTGAAATACTAATCACAGACATTTATACACTAACGTTTTTGTTTTACATACAGTATATATATCTCAATGGCCCCTACGTATAAAGAGTCGACTTGCATTTTAGACATTTTAACACTTTTATAATTAATGACTGCATCATTTATCAACCTAGATCATCATCTTATAAAATCATGTAGCTTTCAAAACTTGACTTAATAAATCATATCATTAGAAACGAAAGGTAGTGCAATAATAAACCATATTGAAGTTTATACTTGATTTTTATACGTAGGGGCTGTAAAAATGTTTTCAATATTTTGAGCAAATGTAGTAAAATAGAAATTTTATCTTGAGTATGCTACGAAAATTGAATCCATTCCTTTTTGCGGGAACTTTACTTCACGGTACATTTAAACGTTATTTAATAAATGCAATTATAGAAATAAATAAAATTGTATTCCTTTCCTACTCATAAAAATCGTGGTAACTACTTTTAACAATTAGAAGAAACTTGTAAATAAATAACCTATTAGAACGAAAGAAAAATCCTTTTTCTTCCCTACACATTGCTTTGGAAATTACATAAAACCATATTTTACCCACATTACTCTAAAACTTTTCATATTACAACAGATATGAAGTGAAAAATTGAACGTAATAATTATCATAAAACTTTAAATTACTATTTTTATATGTATTACGTTAATAATCTTCAAAAAACTATAATTTTTAGGCAAGTAAATAGCACACACACACACAAACACAACATGAACACACACACAAACGCTCACTTCACATGTAGACATACATTCAAACTATTCATATAATGTAATCTTTATTATAATTTGATGACGATGTATAACATACACTTTCTATAATAAAACAGGAAGGGACTGACCCCCAAGTTACTCCTAGCTTAGGGGTCAAGGGTTAAGGTTTTAATAAACTTAAATAAACGAAGGAGTCAGTAGTGACTTGGTAAAAATCGAACGAGCCACAATTGAAAATTACTGAATAAATCTAATGTGAATGAAAAAAAAAAGAATGAAATGCAGAATCTTTTACAGAGAGTCACAACATCTTACATTGCAGCTTTTTAATTCTGAGCATCTTATTTTGATTTTAATTTTGAGTCTAAGTAAACTTCACGCTCGTTTCAAATGATGTTAGACAAGTTGTTATTTTTTTTATCGTACTTTTGGAAAGAAGCCAGAGGTCATTTGTTGTGTGGTTGTTTGCAGAGGTGGATGGGGTATATCGCCGCGAGGTGCCGGGTACACGTTCGGGCAGGACATCTCGGAGACTTTCAATCACAGCAACGGGCTGACGCTGGTGTCGCGGGCCCACCAGCTCGTCATGGAGGGTTATAACTGGTGCCATGATCGTAACGTCGTCACCATATTCTCCGCGCCCAACTATTGTTACAGGTAATAATTCCTACTAATCGAATTTTGATTAATCTCCTGCAGAGATTGTGTGTGTGTATGTTATATGTATGTAGTATATGTGTATTATTTGTGAGCGCGAATATAACTATGAAATAATTTTCAGAAGAATTCGAATGTTAAACAAATTGCCCTCTACTATCTAGGAAATACCTATTAAATCAGTCAAAAAAGATTTGTTTATTGGGTTAATCGACAAGTGCTATAACTCTATTAATGATTTCTTAAATGGTCCAAATTGATTTTAATATTATGTGTAGTCTTAAATCTGATAACTAAATTATTTTATGTTATTTTTTATTGAATATTCTAGACTAATAACTGTTTACATATCTGTATCAGATTGAACAAGACCTATGATAGACATGTTTTATGCAAATAAATTTAATTTAAATTTGATGGTTGTACAAGTGTTTGAGTCTATTATACCTTTATCAGGGGTATACAACTTTTGAACTCCAAAACATTAATAAATCTCAGTATATATAAATATACTACTATAATATGAATGAAGCGTTGATGGCCCAATGGATAGACACATGGATTCTTGTTAAGAGTCACAGATTGGAATTCTATGGGGCAGGCAACATGATGTGCCTACCTATTTAGAATTAATCATTGTGCTTTTCGATGAAGAAACCAACTTATACCAGGAACCTTCCAAACTTCAGCCGAGCTGTATGTTGCTTCTATGCTCTTATAACCTTCTCAAGGGTGAGAAGGCTTTTGCTGAGCTGTGGGACATAAATAAACTGTTACTTGTTTTGAATTTGGTTTAATACAGTTTAAATGAATGAAGATCAATTTAGGAGAGGTCTTCCTAGGATTGTATCACACAATTCAGATAACCTATTTAACCACTAGGCCATTGAGGCTGAAAAAAAGTTAATATTATTGGATGCTCAACTCAATTTAAATACCATTACCCGATTCTTCAACATTATAGCGCATTCTTTAATATACTTGTGCCACAAATAGTTTGAATCTTATTCTCATGTGCTACCATGCTCCATCCTTCCTTGTAAAACTCCCCACTCGAAACATTATAACTCCACCAATCACAATTTTAACAAATAAGTATAATAATAGTAAGAGGGCTGGGCTCTATAAACCCTCACTCATATGAGAGAGGGTTTATAGAGCATTGACAGGCATAGTACACAAGTGCACTCGCTATTCCTTCACTCTAATAGTCCAATGTGACGGGAATCGGACACGATTGGAGAGAGATCAGGCGCAGGACCGATGGCTTAGCGTGCTCTCCGAGGCACGGGGGTGGACCACACCGCCTACTTCCTAACTTTGGACAAATATTGAGAAAATCTTAATAGAAAACTCAATATCGCTTTTTAATTGGCCCGACCAGGGGTCTCGAAACCAGGACCTCATTTCTGTAGTCGAACATGGTAACCACTAGACCAAAGAGGCAGCATAATAATAGTGATCTCTAACAATATACACATATACCCCAATCTATAAAGTTGCATTTTAGACATTTTGTAATATTGATAGATTATATACCATTTACAAATCGAGGCCATCGATTTTTTTAAATCATGTAGCTGTTAAAACAGTGTGTAAAAACATGTCATTAGTACAAAAGGTAATAAATAATTTATCCTTGAAAAACTCAAACAAAATTACGATATTATACCTCGTAAAAATAGATTTTGTGACTAATTTTATTTCATTGCAGATGTGGTAACCAAGCTGCCATAATGGAATTGGATGATGCCCTCAAGTACTCATTGTAAGTATAAGTATACACACTTTATATGAAAAATAAATGATCCACAATACAACATGATTATTTGCGCAAAGTGATGACAAGGATTAGTTTGTTTATAACAAACAAATCGATATAAGAACTTCGAGTTTAGATCAAGTGGATATAAGAAATATATGACTATTATTTGTGTAATAAATTAAATTGGTAGTGTTTTTTCATGCAATAATTGGGATTTATAATTGTTTTTCCAGCCTGCAGTTCGACCCGGCACCGAGGCGCGGTGAGCCGCACGTAACGCGACGGACGCCTGATTATTTCATGTAGACTGCACGTAAGTATCATCACAAGCGAAGCCTCCCACCAGCCCAGACTCAGACGAATTAGAAAATACAATTTCCTAAATTCGTCCTACCGGGGATCGAACCCGGGACCTCCGCTAGCGAAGCGAATACTCGCACCACTGCGCCAGCGAGGCCGTCAAGTAATCCGTACTCTGACAAGCAA
>JACTOM010000282.1:2930771-2983471 GCA_015832385.1 Elymnias hypermnestra | reverse complement strand
CTGCCTAGATCGTGCCTTGTGGACGTCATTACGTGAGACCTATATCCATCAATGGACGTCCATCGGTTGAAGCGACAACGACGACGAAATGACGAATGAAATAGTAATAAAATAGTTTTTTTTTGTCACTTATAACAGAAAAACTAAAATTATTGAACTTTTACTTTTTCTGTTTTCATATTCCTTATCACTATAAAGATATGCCTAGTCTGGACAAACTAGACAATATATTGATCATATAAAAAAATCGGTAATTTTCATAGAGACCTTGGGTGTAACAGTAGAAATAACGTCGCAAAAGTCCCCATTAGTTCCATGTACGCTAAATCTAGGCGACACGGAGCAGGGGATTTGGAATCCCCCATTTATGTCTATTTATGAGTATTAGAAGAGCTACTTTCATTGTATTATTGTAAGCATAATAGCATTATGAAAATCCATTGCATAAATAAAAGATCTCAGGTAAGAGGTAAGAGAAACTGTAAGCGAATTCATTTTAAATTATGTAAAGATTATGGACGATATACTATATACAAAATGAGCAAACAAATTTATTCATAATTGTTTATAATGTGTTAAAATATTGTTACAGTATTGCAGGCGCAACACCAGCAGACGCGTCTCCCGCCCCCGACCCCGAACCACGGACTTCCTGGCCGCGATGTATCGCATGGCCAGCTGGCTCGTAGCACCCTGAACACCGCCAAACACAACACCACACACACCACACACTGCGGTACGATAGTGGCGTGCATCACCACCGTTCAATACCCAGCACTCATACAAAACATTACATCATCACAGTTGTGCTCATCAATCATACAAAGTATGATAAATTGCATCACTATTGAGATTTTTTATCTTTAATCTGTGTGTCTGTAATGATAGCGGATCCGAATATGTGTGTGTAAATTACATTTCCTTAGCATCTTGATATATAAAACAGGGGTAAAGAACATTAGTTTATTTGCTTTAATTATTTCGTTATAGTTAAAAAATTAGACGTTGTTATGTAATAGTCAACTGAAGAAAATTACAAATCATCAGATATTTATTAATATTCTGTTAATATTTTTAGAGGTTTCAAACATGAAACAGGAAAGAAAATTTATAAATAGCTGAGGTATTGGGAAATTTATGAACCTGTTTTTTTTATTAGTACATTAAATTAATTGTTGATGATCTTCACATAATGAAAAAGTGTTGTGTCTCATAGGACAATCTGAATCTGTTAATATGACCTGATTTTGTCGGTTAAATAAATACTACTAGTATTTATTTAAACGATACATACGGTGTGGCATACAGTGTAATTAAATAAATTGTTGAAGATTGTCTCCTAATTAAAAAGTGTCTCATTTTACGTACCGACTATACATTTTCCATTTCCTAATATGGTAGTGTATCTGTTAAACTAATAATTGGAATATAAATGAGTTGTGGTGCATGACTGCTTATTTTTTAAATAGTCCTCTAAATATTTAGTGAAAAGAGATGGAAAGCAATTCAATAAATAAAAAAAATATATGTTTGAGACGGGAAAAACACTGCAAGTACTTTTTTATTTTTAATCAAAATCATTCTGACAGACATACTAAAGAGTCTTTATAAGAATGAGGGTAAAAAAAACAAGATGGGAAGTAAAATGCGAGTACTGTTTTAAATTAAACTGTTTTATTATCCATGAATACGCGTAATGTATAAATTTTGACAGACAACTATAATAGTTTTGTTTCATTTGTTACTATAAATATTCCATGCACGTCACTGCGCACTGTGTAACATTTTCTTCGACATGAGTCAATAGAGATGGCAAAAATTTGATAAAATAGCACTGTTTATTATATGTTTATACCTGAGTTTTACTCAAGAAATTAGCTCTTTTAACACTCAATTTATTAAACTAAAACTTTTACATGAGGGATTTCAAATCCACCCACTACGGGCCAGCTAGGTTGATATGAAAATGAAACAATTGTTTGTGAAAGATTTGTCCATTTAAACAAAATAAAAACCTATTGACTCTTGTCCGAGTAAGTGTAAACTACCCTCATACACTGACTGTTAGTAATATCTGTAGCTATTTCATTGAATCAGTGATTGTACAAAACGTCTGATTGTCTTGTAACATATACGATGTTGTCAGTATGTAGTAAATAAATGTTTAAATAACACGAACAATCTTTTGTCTTTCGACTAATATATATGATTAATATGAATGAAAAATTAATTTGCCTCAATAGAAAAATTAACTAAATTACACAATACTAAAGGCTTCAAGCTTTTAATGTGTCTACATGGAATTTATTAGTGTATATTGATTTTTGTTATTGGGGCCTTATTAATTTTTTGTCATTTTCACATTCTCTATGTCATGTAATAGAAATGCATCTTAATAACATTATTTGGGTTGAAACATCGGTATATTGTTAATAATTTAGTTCAGTGATTTCACATTATTAAATAACTAATCAATATTTTTCATCGAAAAATTTAAACAACTATAGAATACAACTACAAACTAAATAACGAGTTAAGATCCCTGATTGGTTTGAAAGTAGTCTGGCTTAATTTGTTATCTCTAAATGTTCTGTTTCTTAGAAATGAATTCACGAAATTCACACTCAATTGACATATTTTAGTTTATCACAATATATTGAAATTGCTACTAAAAAGAATAGCAACACTGGTGTGTTTCTTGGATAAATATCTCGAAATTTCAATTCAAAAAACATTTGGCTTTCAACATTTGTTTAAAGATTCTCGTTGCCAATAAAGACACTAAAAACATTAGAATTGTGGCAACACTGATGTATTTTTTTGGATAAATATAATGTTGAAATTTGCATTCGAAAAATATTTGGCTAGCAAGCAAAAGCACTAAAACAAGAGCTTAAATAAAAGGGGTTGAAATTGGCTTTATGATCAAACGGGGTGTATAAAAAGATTTTGTATCGGAAACGTGGGTTGTGTGCGTCCATTATGTAAAAACGTGTGGGGTGCGTTTGTACGGCACCTGAAGGGCGGGAATACGCGTAATTGTAAGTCACCGCAATTTTAGGTTCTTGCCCTCATTGCTAGCGGACAGACTAATGCCTCACCGATTTTAACGTCACCAAAGTAGATATAAAGATAGAGTGATTTAAATAAAGCGTAATTGGAGAATACGTATTGCACCGTATTGTCTAATTACATTACATATATAAAAATAATTAATCTCGTCATTTCTCAACTTTATACACATTGTTATAAATTGTCCACTTTCAATTGTAAAACGAAATCAATTTCGATTCTAAATTAAAAAGAAACAGATAATAAATATCATATGACATAGCACTGCTGTTTTATAATCTGTTTATATTTTGGCGCCATTATTACCATTGCGCAGATTGTTTACGTATAATATAATTTTTTTATTTCTATTAAGTTAATATGCTTACACAATTTGAAATAAATTTAAAGGAAGAAAAATTAATTAAAAACTATTGTGACGAGATAATCGGTGAGGCGTCAGTACATCCTATCTATCATTCTGGTATGTTCATTGTGGGATCTATGGACATCAGTTTCACTAATGTATTAAATTTACGATGTATCAAAGACCTCATTAAACTGCGTACATTTGCTAAAAAGGTAGTTTTATTTCCGAATTTCACTATCGACGGGTAACTTCCGTTTATATGTTTATAGCTAACGACGTCGTCGGGCAATAATACTAATGCTATACATATATGAAATCATCCATGATTGTATCGTTAAATAATACTAACTTTAACATTTATGTAATATTGACGCTGGAAAGCAAACACGTAGTAACCAACATTATTCACCAGAATGGAAAAACTACATAAAATATGTATATAACCTCTGTGTTAATTGACTGAAGTTATCATTTAAACTTTTTTGGTGAACAGATTGATTGTTGAACATTATTCAAAAGTTTTGTTAAAAAAGTATTTTATGGGTTGCAACTTGTTTGCTTTTCAGTGTCGATATGCACAGTGAAAAGACCTTGTAAAACAAATGTTGCCAGTTTATAAAATCGTATATTATATTTATAATATATTTGTGGGCAGTGCGTTATATTTTTTGTTTTATTTAAGCACAATATTAAATGTTATAAAATATATTTCCATTTTTAAAACGAAAAATGTCTGATGATGTTAGATTTTTCATTTTAGTAGCGATTTTGCAAAAGATTGAATGGACATACCATCATGATAATCCATGGTGACAAGGTTTCAACATAATGTAAATATAATGTTTCCATTATGTATATTACATAATATATAAAAATAGTTGAATGTAATTATAGTTTCCGTTACAACACCGCGTCAGAGTACATCATTTTTTTTTCTTGTTATTTTCATGGGAAAGGCAAAGATGCTAAATCATCAGCTGTAACTTCAATATACACATGTTTTTTTAATTTTTTTTTAGTTAAATTTCTTTAATGAAATAATACGCGTTTTATGTTTTCAACTGTTTTTATTGTTGCTATATAAAAATTTCGGTACTACGCTAGAAATTTTATCCTGTACTCCAATAAAAAAAATTATAATATAAATTAAAGGTAGAATGTAATAAGAGAGATATTAAGAAATTATACATGTGTTGTTTTAATATTGTAAAATTTTGTACGCGATGTTGTTGTAACGGATACAATTATATGTTATTCGTTCGGATTTTTTTAAATTACGTTTTTAGAACAGCTTTACAAGCGAACGTAATGCAAAATACAAAAAGACGAGCATTCTCGTTCTGTATTTTGTATAGAACAATAGAAAGCATTTAATTTTATGACAGAATGGCAAAGTTACATAATATACAAGTAAAAAAAGTTTAATCTAGATTGGATTTTTTTAAATTAAATTAAATCGTAAAGATTTTATTATAATCTAATTAAATTTATATAATTAATTAAATTGGTTATTATTATTTTAATATAAAAAATATGTTTTATTAGGAACATTAACGTGTCATAAAATTATTTTTTTCGAAAATTTCATCCATTCTGCCATAAAATATTTAGATTTGAGGTTAAATTAATATAAATAATCTCCGGCCGCTGTAACAGGGCCTGCAACAAGGTTTATGTTACGTGAGCGTGGAGATTTTAATTTTTTTTTTTTCAATTATACCTAGGTACCTTTCACTGTAATTGATTTAGCTGACCCTGTATATAATACCTAAAGATCAAGGAGTTAATTAGTGTAATGTTGTTTTATAATAAGAAACGTAATACTTTCACTTATTGTTACTCGTATACAATAAAATATGTGGTAGATAATTGAAATATACAACATTTTATATTGAAAATGATTGTTTCACATTATACAAATTGAATGTTTTATACGAGTTGCTAATATCTTCGAATCCATACAGTTGAAACGTTGCTCTGTGAGTTTTGCGTTTGTGTAAATATTGACTGTTAATTAGAGTATGGCAACATTCAATTTCTTTTAATAATTACAATTAAATTCAAAACTTATCTTCATCTTTTAAAAGGCCTTGTCAAATTAACAAATGGACCTTATTTTATAATACATAAGGTTGGAATTCATTAATTAATTGTAATGAGTGTTGCCATGTCTATCGTTAAATATGCAGTGTTATATTTAAACAAGTTTTAATAAGGCATGGTACTGGCACATCTTAAAAAAACCTTATATTTAAAAAATATTTTAAATCATGGATTGTGAGTTTAGAATTTATTTGTAATAAATTATGAATTAGTTTTTTTCAAAACTATATGTTAAAGAGTAACAGCCGAGTTTCTTCTCAGCGGAATCAACTATCCGAAACGGTGGTAGATTTCATGCTAACGGACAGACTACTAACTATTCAAAAGCGCGTTTTAAGCTTACTTGAATAAAGAGTATATTGTTTTTGATATCTAGAGCCAATTTCGACTATTACACAAACGTAAAATATCATACAACTGTGTCAACTAAATCTATGTTATTGTGGCTAACTTCCTTTATTTGTCCCTTCGTTTTATTTGGACGTATTTTACTAATACATAGAAACAGTCTAATGATAATTCCATTTAATTCTATTAAAAAAATTAGGGTGTACGAAGCCCTAGAGCTTTTTTGAGCTACATTTCCAAATCTGCACTTTATTAAACGCGTGTTTATATGAATACAAAGACTTACCCACCAATGACATCGGAAGCCACACGTTTCGTTAAGTAACTATATATGTAAGTGATAGATAAAAAAATAAACTTGGAAAAAAATTACAAAAAAAATGTATGAATGCGAGCTTCTTTTGAGTGAACTGTGTAAAAATTGTACGTGAATTTTTCGTTGACTTCGCTTCGCCCAGTGTTATTTCACACAATCGAAGCTCGATATATAATTAAGGCTTTCCTGGCAATACGCATAGGTATAATTCAATACGAGAGTGATTCCTGCGAAAGAATATGATCTTTTATATGGAACAAGTGTTGTGTGAGAGATTAACTATAAATATTGCGTCAAATATATTGGAGATACATTATATTATTAGTTATATATCCAAAGTTGAAATTAATATCTTATGACGTAAACCCCTATCTCTTCAACACCAGAAATATAGAAAATTCACGTTAAAATTAAGAAAATCTTGGAAAACTCACTAAATCGTAATGAATATAAAAAAAACTTGTCAAGTTTTCGTGATTTTCTTGAATTTTGATGGGATTTTTAGTAAATAAATTTGAATTGAAAATGATGAGATCAACCATTTTATTCTTTCAACTCTGTTCTATGCCCGTTGATAGGAACTAGATAATAAATAAAATTAATTATAGAAAACTGTTTTATTTATCCTTCCCCCTAATACGAGGTGTGTTCAAAAAGTATCGCGAATTTTGAATTTTCGCGGGTTACGTATATTCGAATTTCGAATTTTTTGTGGCGTTATGTTGGTACTCATGTCTCTCACTTATGCCGACAAGCTCGGCCATTTTGAATGTTCATTTAATTGTTGACAGCTGCTTTGCTTGCACGTGTTTTGGATCGTCTTCGATTTTTACCTATTCAAAAAAATGGATCAAAGAACCTGTATCAAATTTTGTGTGAAAAACGAAATTAAGTGCGCGGATGCATTCCGAATGTTGACTGTGGCATACGGAGAAGCTACCTTGGACCGAAGCAACGTTTATCGGTGGTACAAAATGTTCTCAGAAGGCCGAGAAGATGTGAACGACGAAGAGCGTGCCGGACGCCCGAGCACTTCAACAACAGACGAAAAAATTAATGAAGTGGAGAAAATGGTATTGGCCAATCGTCGAATCACCGTTAGAGAAGTTGCTGAGGACCTAAACATATCGATTGGCTCGTGCCATTCGATTTTTATCAATGATTTGGGCATGAGACGGGTCGCCGCGAAATTCGTACCAAAATTGCTCAATTGTGACCAAAAACAGCATCGCATGAACATTGCTAATGAGATGTTAAACTCTGTCCGCGACGACCCAAATTTGCTCCAGAGGGTCATAACTGGTGACGAATCGTGGGTTTATGGTTATGACGTGGAAACCAAAGCTCAATCATCTCAATGGAAGCTGCCGCACGAACCAAGACCGAAAAAAGCGCGCCAAGTTCGATCGAATGTGAAAGTTTTGCTGACAGTTTTCTTTGATTGCAGGGGCGTGGTGCATCATGAGTTCTTGCCACAGGGAAGAACGGTCAATAAGGAATATTACCTGCAAGTTATGCGCAATTTGCGCGAAGCAATCCGCCAGAAACGCCCGGATTTGTGGAAGAACAAAAATTGGCTTTTGCACCACGATAACGCCCCTGCTCACACATCGTTGCTTGTGCGCGACTTTTTGGCCAAAAACAACACACTAATGATGCCGCAGCCACCGTATTCCCCAGATCTGGCCCCCTGTGACTTTTTCTTGTTCCCTAAACTGAAGAGGCCCATGAAAGGACGACGTTACTCTTCTCTTGACGAGATAAAGACGGCATCGAAGGAGGAGCTGAACAAAAAAAAAAAAAATGATTTTTTGAAGTGCTTCGAAGATTGGAAAAACCGTTGGCACAAGTGTATAATATCTCATGGGGATTACTTTGAAGGGGACAAAATAGATATTCATGAATAAATAAATAATTTTTGAAAAACACAAAATTCGCGATACTTTTTGAACACACAGCGTATATGAGTTTTGCTTATAAGGCATTTGTAAGAGATATATTTTGATTCACCTTACTAGCAGAAGGCAGCGTTCGGGAAACTACGTCCGATATCCCTCGGTGCCTGAAGACGAAGCTCTTCGAACAGTGCGTGTTGCCAGTGATGACCTACGGCTCGGAAACGTGGTCGCTGACTATGGGCCTCATTCGGAAGCTCAGAGTCACTCTGCGTGCGATGGAGTTGCTCTACGCGATCAAATCAGAAATGAGGAGATCCTTAGCAGAACCAAACTGACACAGCCCTACGAATCGCGAACCTGAAGTGGCAATGCGTTGGGCACATAGTCCGACGGACCGATGGACGTTGGGGCGCGAAGGTGCTGGAGTGGCACCCAGCACCGGGCGGCGCAGTGTAGGCAGGCACAAGGTGAACTGACGACATAGAGGGTCGCCGGTAGCCGCTGGAGCCAGGCGGCACATGACCGGGCCTTGTGGACGTCATTACGTGAGACTTATGTCCAGCAGTGGACGTCCATCGGTTGTAGCGACGACGACGACTAGCAGAAGTCCGTTGTTCGATTCTCGGTAGGGCAAATTTATGAAATTGTGTTTTTCTGATCTGTTTTGAATAATTAGGCCGTAATTAAGACCCTAACAACACAGGCGAGCCTTTCGGGTAAGATTAGCGAGTTCCCATCTTAGACTGTATCAGCAACAAAAATAGATAAACGCCCATTTGTTATACCACATAATAATTTGCTTGGTTTTTTGCTTTGTTGACAAAGTTCCCGTCTCCGCTATCTTATAAGGAAAACTTACATTGTAATTTCTTATTGAACTAGTTCTGGATACGTAGAAGGCTTCGACCGTGGCGTATTTTTTAAGTGAAACTTCTTTAGGCGCATGCGTTACGAAGATGTGCAGCGTTTTTTATCCCAATTCGTTTGAAGGTTAGGTAGTTTAAATATTTACAAATAACATGTGGCATTTTAATTTGCCACTCGTCATTTAATATACTACTTTTCTAAATTATAAATTCAAACACAAAATTTCATTGATATATTTTAATATTGACAAAAAAATAACGTCATTTGAGATTTCAATAAATTGTTTGTATTAATTTTCGACAGTTTCAATATTATAATGACAATTAAATTCCTAACATATCTTCCTTTTCCCCTCCCTCTAAGTCCAGGCAATCGAAAGTTTTAGATTTGTATAAATATAAACAATACTTAAAAATTAGTTTGCCAAAGAAGTTTCACTTCTGACATTTGTACTTTGTACGCGCGTTCTTTTAATTTTGTTCTGATTTACTTTTGCTATTAGTCCTACTGGCTTTTACGGTGTAACCGGGAGAAGGGGCAATCTCATTAGGAGCCTCACCCTACTGTAAACGCTGCTCTGGTAAGACCGAACCTCAGCTTGGAACAGCCTTGTACATATATCTGAATATGTTCGAGGATCTAGCAAATAACCCTATTATTTGATGTAAAAAGACGACTCAGGATAGGGTTCGAAGGTACCCTCGTATCTTAAGATGTCATAACATGTAGTAAAAACGGTATTTGGCGATTCAAAAGAAAACATTTATAACGATATATATTTAAATATAATAAAGCTAATTTGTATACGTTTTGGCAGAAGCCTAACTGTGCTTTATTAGAATATTATTATTACATCGAATTACAAAAACTTGAACTAAATTTAAAGTTTGATTGTCAAATTCAAAATATCTTTATTTAATTTTCAGCACTTTTGAATCGTCACATATATATTTTTTTCCACTCACTAATTCCAATGTACGACTGATAATGGTATCAAAGAATGACTTCAAATCTAAAGTTACGAGGGTTCCTTCGCGCCCTGTCTTGAGAAGATCTCACAACAAACTCAGTGGGGTATTTTTTTACCATCATCATAGATATTTATGTATATAATATTTATGTTATATGTATATCTTATAAAGTTAAAAACAAAAATTTATTTTTATATATTATATTTAAGCTTTTGGCGCTGTTCTGTCCTATTATTTATTTTAGTTTGCTTTACATAATAAGGTTGTCTGGAAGAGATGGTAGCAATAAGACCGCCTTTGCACGCTTTGTTATAGTAGTAAATATGTTAGTTTATATGTCTTTTTATTTTTATCCCGTGTGCAATAGTGTTTTCTCTCTCTTTATCATTACAATGTCATATAAGTTTATCATATTTGAATATAAACTAGACCAATTTGTTTACTCTCACGCGTTTCTATTGTTTAAGTAATCTTGCCAGTTAAAGTATGATTTTGCAATCAACTTTGTATCCAAGAATAATAAGTCATTATAATGTGGGTATGCCCAGAGGGTGCTTAGTCAGATAATTTGTCCGGTTACTAACTAAGCACGCGGGTAAGCGACCCCGGGTACCTCGAGCTGTTACTACCGCTCTACACTATCCTCTCCGCGGCAGTAATGTCCTAATCCCAACCCAAATACCCCCCGTAACTCCCTTTCTTGAATTACCGACACTTCCTATTTATAACATCCCACCGACAAATGGCGGTATATCCATTCTCCGCTGGCCTAAATGCCACAGACCGATAACGGGCAGCAGCGTTATCGGTGCGAGAAGGTCAGCACTGCGATCACCAACCCGCCTGCCAAGCGTGGTGATTATGGCAAATCCACGTATGATTATAACAAGGCAGCAATGGCCCCCAGTCCCCGGCAGCCCCGCTATTCCTAGCTCTGGCAGCGGTTACGGTAACGGCGGGGCAGGGGGTGCTAAGAATCTCCGGAAGAGATTCCGCTGCCAACCCCGACGACTTGACCTGGCAACATACAACGCACGCACTTTGAGGACCGACGAAAAGATCTTCGAACTGGAAGAAGCAGTAAACAAGTTACACTGGGATATTATAGGATTATCGGAAGTCCGTAGAGAGGGGGAGGACACGATAATCCTCGAATCCGGTAACTTGTTTTACTACCGGGAAGGTGAAGTTCAATCTCAAGGTGGTGTCGGATTCCTTGTCCACAAATCCCTCGTCAACAGCATTGTAGAAATTAACAGCGTGTCCAACAGGGTAGCGTACCTGATACTCAGAATCACCAAACGGTATTCGCTGAAGGTCATCCAGGTTTACGCACCCACATCATCACATCCGGATGAGGATGTAGAGGTTATGTATGAGGACATATCCAGGGCCATGCATACCTCTGGGACATTCTACAATGTTGTGATGGGAGATTTTAACGCAAAACTCGGCGAACGAAGTGGGGCAGAGCTGAGAGTGGGGCAATATGGCTATGGGCAACGGAACCAGAGGGGACAGATGCTCGCTGATTTCATGGAAAAGGAGGGACTCTACATGATGAACTCCTTTTTCAAGAAACAGCCGCTCCGAAAATGGACCTGGCTGAGTCCCGATGGTTCCACGAGAAATGAGATAGACTTCATCATGTCTACGAAACGGAACATATTCAATGATGTCTCTGTGATCAATAAAGTGAAAACTGGGAGCGATCACCGCATGGTAAGAGGCACATTGAATATCAACGTACACCGAGAACGGTACAGACTGGTGAAGTCTACGCTCCGACCTACTCGTGCCCAAATCCAAGACCCCGAGGGCTTTCAACTAGAGCTGCAAAACCGCCTCGACGGCCTTGAAGAATGCGAATCTGTGGATGAGGTTAACAATAGGCTAGTAGAAACTGTTCATATGGTTGGGACTAAGTACTTCAGAGCCCGTAAAAAGAAAACCAAGAGATTCTCTGACTACACTCTCAATCTCATGGAGCAAAGACAGACAATGAGCTTACAGTCAGCAGCGGACGCGTCCGATTACCGGCGTATCAACAGACAGATCTCCAAATCACAAAAACGTGATCTGCGAACCTTCAATACGGAGCGCATCAAAGACGCTATTGAACGCAATAAAGGCTCCAAAGTGTTCGCAAGAGACCTGTCTATTGGTCAGCGCCAGCTTACGCGGCTGAGGACCAGTGATGGCAAGCTCATTGCGTCGAAACCAGAGATTTTGAGCGAGGTCGAGAATTTCTATGGACAGCTATACTCATCGACTGTCAAGCCTATTGACTGTTTGGCTGCAGATCCCAGAGCCAAACTAACCCGACACTACACTGAAGACATCCCGGACGTCAGTCTGTACGAGATTAGTATGGCTCTCAAACAGATGAAGAACAGCAAGGCACCAGGTGATGACGGAATCACAGCAGAACTCCTGAAGGCGGGTGGAAAACCGGTACTCAAAGTCCTTCAGCGAATGTTCAATTCCGTCATCCTCGATGGCACAGTGCCGGAGGCATGGCATAGGAGCGTGGTGGTTCTGTTTTTCAAGAAAGGCGACAAGGCCTTATTGAAGAACTACAGACCTATCGCGCTGTTAAGTCATGTCTACAAACTGTTCTCGAGAGTCATTACGAATCGTCTCGTTCGCAGATTTGACGACTTCCAGCCCCCCGAACAAGCCGGTTTCCGAAAAGGCTTTAGTACCATAGACCACATCTTTACGCTGCGGCAGATTATACAGAAGACCGAGGAGTATAATCGGCCACTTTGCTTGGCGTTCGTGGACTATGAGAAAGCCTTCGATTCGGTGGAAACATGGGCCGTGTTGAGATCTTTACAGAGATGCCGAATTGACTACCGGTACATACACGTGTTGAAGTGCTTGTACGAAAACGCCACCATGTCAGTCCGTATACAGGACCAAAGCACAGCGTCTATCCAACTGCAACGTGGAGTGCGACAGGGAGATGTTATCTCCCCGAAGCTTTTCACTGCGGCGCTGGAAGACCTTTTTAAGCTTTTGGAGTGGAACGGACTGGGCATCAACATCAACGGCGAGTACATCACTCATCTACGGTTTGCCGATGACGTAGTCATTATGGCAGAGACTCTCGAAGATCTCAATACAATGCTGGATGACCTCAGCAGAGTTTCTCAACAGGTGGGCCTGAAAATGAACATGGATAAGACGAAAATTATGTCTAATATCCATGTACCGCCTCACCCAGTCATCGTTGAGAACTCAGCTCTCGAAATTGTTGACGAGTACACATACCTGGGACATATAGTCCAGCTAGGTAGATCCAATTTCGAGAAGGAGGTCAACCGCCGAATCCAACTCGGTTGGGCTGCGTTCGGGAAGTTACGCCAGATATTTTCGTCTGGTAACCCTCAGTGCCTGAAGACCAAAGTCTTCGAACAGTGCGTGTTGCCAGTGATGACCTACGGTTCTGAGACATGGTCGCTGACTATGGGCCTCATGCGGAAGCTCAGAGTCACTCAGCGTGCGATGGAGAGGGCTATGCTCGGAGTTTCTCTACGTGATCGAATCAGAAATGAAGAGATCCGTAGTAGAACCAGAGTCACCGACATAGTCCTGCGAATCGCGAACCTGAAGTGGCAATGGGCGGGGCACATAGTCCGAAGGACCGATGGACGTTGGGGCCCGAAGGTGCTGGAGTGGCGACCCCGCACCGGACGGCGCAGTGTAGGGAGACCCCCCACAAGGTGGACCGACGACATAAAGAGGGTCGCCGGTAGCCGCTGGAGCCAGGCGGCGCAAGATCGGGCCTTGTGGACATCATTACGTGAGACCTATGTCCAGCAGTGGACGTCCATCGGTTGAAGCGACGACGACGACGACGATAATGTGGGTATTCTTTATTTTTCTTGTTGGAAATTAAACCCAGGACCTCTGCATACTCACATCATTATGCGAGACAGCCAAATTAAGACATAAGCGAAGCTGATAGTATGAAATAAAACAAAAATACAAAAAAATAAAGAAAACTTTATTCCGTTATAATAAAAATAAATACAACTTTTCACCATTTATAATTGTCTTAACTTACGCTATACAATTTTTTTTGTTATAGTCCATTTTATGTTTTCACTGTACTTATAGCATTATGAATGCATTGCTTACTATATTATACTTTAATAATACAGAATAATTTATTTAATAAGTAAATTTCAAGGCAAAAATTACCAAATAGCCACAACATCCACAGAAAACATAAAAATATTTTCTTAGGTTATTTTCATACATAATAAAATAATGCACTATACATATTTTTATCGGGAATTTTAAGTATATTAATCAAGAAAAGAGGTATTTAATTTAATTTTTAAGTGAAAAGTAGTTCATAAGGTTGATTCGGTTCATATTTAGAGATTATTGAAAATTATTTTAATCATAACTATAATTTTATCACAAAACTATAAAAAACAGTATAGTACATAGTTTTATCACCACTACTCCAATATTTTCACAAGATAAATATTCACGAATGTAGAGAGCAAGGAATAATATAACGGTACATTTTTTATTTTATTGCTGACAGGTTAGCGCTTGACTGATGGTAAGTAATGATAGAGTCTAAAATGGAAGTGCGCTGATTTGGTAAGAGGCGATATACCTCTTTTATGATTTCCACACAGCATCGTACCGGATCTTTGCTGGTAGGGCGGTAACTAGCCGTGACCGAAGCCTCCCACCAGTCCAGACACAGACAAACTAAAAAATTAAATTACCTAAATTCGCCCTACCGGGGATCGAACCCGGGGCCTCTGTTAGCGAAGCGAGTACACGCACCACTGCGTCAACATAAAAAAATGAATTAAAACACTGTAAACCCAATTTGAATGACTACTATTTCATATGAATTATTGGTCCTTCGAGCCGCATTATTTATCACCACCTTATTAAGAAGAAACGAAACTAGAGATGAAATTTTGAGATGCTTTTGCATATTTTAATTTTTCTTTATATGAAATAATAGAATGTCATAAGGTATATTTCGAATTAGAAAAGCCCAGTCTAGAGTTTTATTTCCACATCTAATAGAAATTCGATATATACATGCTTTTGCTCTCTTATCTAAAAAGAACCCTTAAAGACCCTAATATAAATTGAAATACTGATTTTCACTAACATTACAACACCGTGGTCCAATATTTAACAACTAAATGCTTACATGATAATGTATTCTTACACATAACAGTAATAGTCACAATTCAAACATGTTTTTTTTATTATACATATTGTTTTAAATAAATTCAAGAGTGTGCTTAATATACTTTGGGTACATACCACCTTTATATATTACAATAGCTGATATAATAACTCTTATCGCTATTAAAAAATAGGGGTTTATGATAGAATTGTGAAAATTTAGGGTTGTATGTAATTTTGTATGTTGTATCATAAAAACAAAAAATTTTGTCAAAAAAAATGTAGGGGTGGATCACCCCTTAGCATTTAGGGAGATGAAAAAGGTGAAAAATAGATGTTGTCCTATTCTCCACCCTAGCCAATATGTGCGCTAGATTCACGAAAATCGGTCGAGCCTTTTGGAGGAGTTAAGCTTATAACACCGTGACACAAGAATTTTATATATTAGACGAGATGACCCAGCAAACGTTGTTTTGCCACATAATAAATATTATCGCTATTTAAAAAAAAGGGGTTGATGATAGAAGGGTGAAAATTTAGGGTTGTATGTATTTTTGTATGCTGTATCATAAAAATATAAAAAACAAACAATTTTGTCAAAAAAAATCAGGGAGATGAAAAACATATGTTGTACTATTCTCCACCCTACCCGATATGTACGCTAAGATTCACGAATATCGGTCGAGCTCTTTTGGAGGAGTCCAGCTTATAACACCGTGACATAAGAATTTTACATATTAGACGAGATGACCCAGCAAACGTTGTTTTGCCATATATTAACTATTATCGCTGTTTAAAAAAAAGGGGTTGATGATAGAAGGGTGAAAATTTAGGGTTGTATGTATTTTTGTATGCTGTATCATAAAAATATAAAAACAAACAATTTCGTGAAAAAAAATTAAGGATGATTCACCCCTAGTTTTTTTGTCAGAACTTTGTTTTTATTTTTTATCAATTACTGTGACACGAGAATTTTATACATTCGATATTTTTCGCCATATTTATATGAATCATAAATAAAATTGTAATTATAACTAACAGTAAAGCTTGGGTAACCCATATAATAACGAATCGAAATCAATCGTAATTTTTAGTTCAAAATGTTATACATACGCTTTTAGAACAGTAAAATTAAATATTCTAGTTAGTAATTTAATTCTTATGCTATGAATTATTTTCTAGATTTTAGTTTGATTGTCTCTAAAAGCATGTTTTTTTTAATACTATGATGTATTCTGATATAATGTTTGCGATATTGTGTGGTAATAAGACGTCTCATATTTGTTATGGTCGAATCTAACGGGGAGAGAACGAGGCACTTTTGTCCCGCATACAGAAGCAGAAAAATGTACTTTTATGAACTTGTGCGGACGAACAATAAAGTGTTTTATTAAATATTTAAAGTTTGATCAAGATATATATGTATAAGGACAGTGTGTACTAATACTTACAAATTTACTTCCAGAAGGTTCTTGATTGACTTTTAAAATTTTTTAATATAATATATTGTTACAAGTTTAAAAAAAATGTATTGGAATTTGAGCGAATGAAGAAAATAGCTTTCAGAATACTATGTTACAATTATGAATCAAATGCATTTGAATTTGAGTAAAGACAAGGCATATATAATGAGAGTGTGAACTAATTTTAGTAATTGAACTTAACTTCCAGAAAGTTCTCAGAAGCTCATAGACGGTATATTTATTACATAATATCTGTCAGGTCTATTATAACGTGGTTCCGTGTTATGAAATTTTCATTCCAGTGTCGAGGTTGAGGAGCTGCTTCATGAGCTCGTAAGTGGAGAAGGAGGTGGCCACCATGGGTATTGCTCGGAGGTAGTTCACTGTCATACCCCGATAAAGACCTTTCACTATACCGTTCTCCTGATATATCAGTGTCAAAGTCTTTACCATACCAGTTCTGGTGACAACAAATGTGTTATTAGCCTTAATATACCTGTTTGTAGTAATATGTTCTCTATAATTAGAAATTTTCTATATTCTAAGTAGTTAATAATAAATTTTAAATGAACCACCAGTGAAATGATAAATAATTATTTTATTATCCTAATATGCTTAATATATAATAACATTATATCAGGAAAACAAGTTGCCTTACATAAATTTATGATCTTACAGCTCGCTCGCTTCAACCGATGGACGTCCACTGCTGGACATAGGTCTCACGAAATGATGTCAACAAGGCCAGATCTTGCGCCGCCTGGCTCCAGCGGCTACCGGCGACCCTCTTTATGTCGTCGGTCCACCTTATGAGGGGTCTCCCTAAACTGCGCCACCCGGTGCGGGGTCGCCATTCCAGCACCATCAGGCCCCAATGTCCATCGGTTCGTTGGACTATATGCCCCGCCAGTTGCTACTTCAGGTTCGCGATTCTTAGGGCTATGTCGGTTCTGCTGCAGATCTCCTCATTTCTGATTTGATCGCGTAGAGAAACTCCGAGCATAGCCCTCTCCATCGCACGCTGAGTGACTTTGAGCTTCCAAATGAAGCTCATAGTCAGCGACCACGTTTGCGATCCTACAGCAGATCTTACAGCAGTACATAGTAAATCCTAAAATGTTATCTACATTGCTGTAAGATCATAAATTTGTAAACTAGTACCACAAAAAGCCTTTAAATTGTAGTAGAGATCAAAAATATGAAACTCCTATATACTAATAAAATTTCTAAAAGAAACCAATCAACAGAAATATAGAAAAGAAAAAAGAAGAATTATGTTTAGGCGTTACAAAAAATAACAAAAAAGAAAGGAAAAAAAATACCAACCTTCTGTTAGTGGTGCCACAACACCAGTGCAAGAAATATGCAATAGAAACAGATTTATTAATGACTTTAATAATAATTTCAGATTGATTAATAAAAGAATAAGCATGTTAGTTACGATTGAAAAAGATATGTTATCGGCTAAAGACAATTACCAAAATCTTTTATAAATAAAGAAATCCAATTTCCTCAAATTATTTTTTATATGAGTGTATTAGATCTACACTTTATGTGTATTGTGTGTTGTGGTTTCTAGATGAATATAACAACTTTTATATGAGAGTTTAAGTTCTATGTATTGTAATATAGTTCGATTTTTAGTTTGTAGTGTACTAGTTTTAGGAATTACATGTGTTTTGTGTGTTATATTTCCTACATGAGTGTATAACTTCTATACACTGAATGTGTATTTTATGTTGTAGTTTCTCCATGAGTGTTCAACTTCTACACAGTGCATGTTTATTTTGCGTTGCAGTTGCTACACGAGCGTACACCTTCTATACACTGCATGTGTATTTTGTGCTGCAGTTACTACACGAGCGCACACCTTCTATACACTGCATGTGTATTTTGTGCTGCAGTTACTACACGAGCGCACACCTTCTATACACTGCATGTGTATTTTGTGCTGCAGTTACTACACGAGCGTACAAATTCTATACATTGCATGTGTATTTTACGTTGCAGTTGCTACACGAGCGTACAACTTATATACATTGAATGTGTATTTTGCGTTGCAGTTACTACACGAGCGTACAACTTCTATACATTGAATGTGTAGTTTTCCACAACAGTGTACAAGTAACATAAAGTATGTGCTTTACATTGTAGCTGCTTTTTGAGTTGCTTATGTATTTTCTACAAGAGTGTAAAACTTTTATGTTTTGTGTATACTTTTTGTTGTATTTTGATATAGTTTTTACATGAGTGTATTAGTGTTGTGAAGAAAGATGTTTAGTTTATACAAGAGTGTATTCGGAGTATGTATATGTTTCTCACCCGAACTTGGCGGTCTCAGGGTTCATGCAGGCCAGTTGCATGCGTCGTCGCGTTACATCAAGCGGATAGGACACAGATTGAGCAACAGCGCCCGCCAGCCCGCCGCAAACTAGCTTGCCGGGTACAGTCAACACTAGACCACCTGTGACGTTACGATTGTACCACTATTACATTTCCATTTGAAAACGTGATTTATATAAAATATCTGTGTGTGTTTTTAAGATTACATTTAAGACATTGTCATTAACCAGTCTTTCATTTTACGTGGTCTATAAGGGATTGCTTTTATTGTGTTTAAAATTGTGTATGTGTATAATATGTAAATATATAGATATAAGTGTATATTACCGGTATTCCTGTCGCACTTTCTGCACAGAGCGTTAGGGAGGTACTTCATACAGAGGAACTTCAGTGACTCGAAGCAGTAGAAGCTAAAACCAGCGTAAGGGACCATGCCGACCATCGTTGGTACGAAACCACGGTACAACGCGCGGATACCTCCTTCCTAGAGTCATTAAAAAAGAAGTTAAGTAACACTGCAGGGCACATATTGCCCCCTCAAAGAAGAATGGGTTTGTAGAGCATAAACTCACCAATGGGGGTTGGCAGGCTACACTTCATGAGATGCAAGTTTACACAATGTTTTGGAAGCTATTCATATTCTCTTATAATTGCAAACGATTAACGCTAATATATATTTAATAAGCTTTATTGAACATCGCGATACAAAGAAATATACAAGTCTTTTATTTTCTAATTGCTCATTAGCGATATCTTTCCGATAATCCTGGGGTCAGGGAGATCGTGATAGAAAGGAAAGAAAAGGTAGGTGATGTCTATAAATAAATAGACATATAGTTAAAGATTATTAATACCTAAACCTGTACTCGTAGATACAAAGAAATACATACATAGTGGTAGATCTCGTTTGAACATTTCGTGGCCATAATTTGGATTTTTCATTAGTGAAATTATAAATCACTTTTGAAATATTTTATCGCTTTGTTACGATGAAAATAGTTTAAGGCAATGAATATGGAAATACGACCAAAATTCAATAAGGGGATATCATTGCTGACTGGTATCTCACCTAATGGAAAGTGATGCCACAATCTAAGTATCTAGCTAATCTGGAAGGAGGTAGTTTACCTCTTAATATATTTTATAAATGGAAATGGGCAGGACATGAATGCAGACTAAGTGATACAAGATGGACTAAGAAAGTGACAGAATGGATTCCCAGAGACAAGAAAAGAAAAAGAGGGCGACACAAGAAAAGACGGAGAAATTGCTTTAGGGAAAGAGTAAGTCCAGACTCGATGCGCCAAGCCAGAGATAGAGCAAACTGGAAGAATTCGGGGGAGGCCGAAAAGGCAACTTTTACGTCAGACTAATTTGACTAATTATAAATGACTACTTGACTAAATACATTAAGAATATAATTATTGAATGTATAAAATTTAAAATAGATATTAAAAATTAAAAATAAAACGGACAAAAACTTACATAATTTGTAAGATTACTATTTTTTTATAACTTGACGTTTGTACGCGTAATATTGAATAAAGGCTATTATTATTATTATTAGGGATATTTATGATATTATTTAATATATATTGCGACGGTACTGTGAGAATTGATGTTTCTTTAAATTTATCTCTGAGAGAAGCACGAGATCCTAATTGATATATGGAACATACAGAAGACGCTATTTATAAATAAAACAATCTATGACGAAGTCTATACGCGTTAATTATAAACTCATTATATCCAAAGGCGATATCGAACCGAGGTTCGAGGACAACCTACGCGGTGCATCAAGTTATATGAAAATCAGTTAAAACCTAGTTTATGACAATGAGTTTACTCAAAACACTTTTATATGGCTGCGAGACGTGGGACGTTAAGAAGCAAAGCAGTAAGCGGCTCCAAGCATTTGAGATGTGGGCTCTAAGGAAAATGTTTAAGATTTCTTGGAACCAGTTCGTCTCAAATGCTGTAGTCCTCAAACGAGCGCAAATTAGCCGCATGCTTATGACGACCATCGTACGGAGAAAGATGGCTTTTTTCAGACATCTTCAAAGAGGATCCCTATTTGAGTACCCACGGTTGATCCTAGAGGGCAGGATGTCGGGAAAAAGAGCACCTGGTAGACCGAGGCGGAATTGGATGACCGATATACGTGAGTGGACCAGTCATAACTACGCACAATTAAAAAGAGTTGCCCAGGGCAGAAGAGTTTTCCGCATACTGGCCGCCAACTTTTGAAGAAGGCACTAGATGATGATTACCAAAAAAAATACACATTAACAAAACGAATTGCAGTAAGTGTACTAAAATTTAAAGTAATATTTAGACGATAAAAAGCAAGGAAGTAAATGAAATAAAATAAAACTACATGTTAATGGTTATAGTAAAAAAAAAATAATCGACGCGTTTTTTGTGGGTTAGTCTCAGCCTTATATTTTAACTCGTTCTTTAAAATCAGCATCAGTCGTAAATTGGGGGTATGTGGAAAAAATTATATTTTAATAAAATTTCAACAAAAAAGAACCGCCTTCAATACAAAGTCTTACAAATATAATCATATGCTCTAAAAAGTAAAAAATAGTTGCGTATTCTTTTTTAGAGTTCTTCGTATTCTTAAATTGGGTGTCTGCGTCAGCCAAGGTAGGTGTGTCCTACGAGTCCACTTGGCGGCTCCCACATAAAACTACATAAATACAACCTATAGCTATATATGTGGGTACCTTTGGCTGACAAAAATACAAAAATACAGACGAATTGATAACCTCCTCCGTTATTTGAAGTCGGTTAATAAAAAAAGGGATAATACCAATGAAGACAGCCCACCCAAAACCAAAATTTACTGGCAAGGGGACAACGGGAAAAAACTTTGGGCACCTCTGGTTTAAACAATTGATTGAAAGTTCTAGTACACAGGCGTAGTATACTCACAGTCTTAAATATAGTGGTGGCTGCGTGTACAATTCCAGTATATTTGTGTTCGCCGGTTACTTGGAAGGCGAGTCTCGCCCGGATGGTATCCAGGGGGTAGGTGAGAGTGACTGCTGTGACCCCGGCTGCAGCACCAGCGAGAAATTTATCACCATGTTGTACCATCGGTATACTTAAACCAGCTAGATACTGGAATAAAAAAAAATTAACTTTATTTGTAATCAAACAGCGTACAATTTTTAAATATATTTACATGTTGCTATGTCTAAAATGAGGCCATTACAGATATATATAATAAAAACTAATACGATAAAGTTGATTTAATTAAAGGCGTAAACAAGTTTTTTTTGTGTGTATTGGTGGGTGTTTTTTGAGCGACTGTATATTTTATTTAATTTTTTTTTATATATATTATGATAAATAGAAGAAGTGTAAATTCAAATATATGTTGTTATTACGCACATTATATTAAAAACCTAAAGTTCTTATATATTCCTAATACATTTTTTTATTTTGTGTAGGGTTGATGGCAAATCAGTTTCTTCAAAAAAAAAAATCGTAAAAGGTTCAAAAGTTTCTTTCTGTGTAATGAGTTTAAGAAGTTCATGCTAGATGACGTTATTTAAATTATTTTTTTACATTACTTGTTTCTACTGATATAATTAATTAGAACGATAATTACAGCGATAGGTCAGATGACCTTAGATTGTCTGCTTAGGTTAGTTGAGTTTTTCATCTTGCTATTGTTAATTAATATAAAGCCTACTCTCAATATCAAATTGAAAAATTCTTGTTTATTTTGGTCACATTGCTTGTCAACAATCAAATGACCTTCAAATGTTGAGTGTGGTGGACAAAATCTGCTGGTTTCACGAACATAAAGTGCCATAAAGAGCAAAAAACGACCATCGTTTTTCATTTGTGCAGTTTTTCAACTTACACTAAAGCTCAAAACCATATGTTATTCCCAAGTCTACTCAAAATCCAGCTGGGTTGATTTTGAGTGGACTTTGGAGATTAGTGGGAATAATGTGATTGATAAATTGATCAGGCAAATTCGATTTAACAAACTGTAAAGTTGTATATTGTAATTACGAGAAATTACATTAAATAAGGGCATTACACGAAAATTACGAAACCGTGACTCTTTTAATGGTAATTCTGTTAACAATGTACGTGTAATACGCTTAACTATTTAATGAGAGTATTAAAGTAGTTCGTGAACACGATTCAACCACAGAACTGACGAGTTTAAAAATAATTAACTACACTAAAAAAGTATAAAAGAAAACAGGTTTTAATTTAATGCCTGTAAAATATAATTTATATGTAAGAACCGGTTGCGCATCAAATTATGTGATTACATTAAATCCAAGTCTCACACCGAGATACCTTTGCATATATAACAAAATAGAAAACAAAGTAACTGTATTTTAACAAAGTAATTGTAGTTATGGACGAAAAGTACAAGGAAAATCGTTATAGTCTAATGAAGTGCTTCCCAACCTTTTACCGTTCTCGCAACCTTCAATGGGAGTGCGTGGGTGGATGCGTGGGAGTGCGTGGGTGGATGCGTTGGAGTGCGTGAGTGGATGTGTGGGAGTGCGTAGGCGAATGCGTAGGAGGGTGTGTGAAAACGAGTTTATAAGCATTGAAGTGACGTTAGACATTTTGCTGGTCTTTGTGCGCTCGAGTTTGCGTACCAGAAACAAATGACTGTCCACATAAATTTAAAAAAAAAATGGTAAAGGTTTGATGGAATTCAAAAAATGAATAGCCTAAACCCTTCTACAATTAATTCCGCGTCGAATGGTCATGGTCTCATGTCGATCGGTCCAGTGGTTTTCAAGTTTATCGATAACAAAGAAAAACAGAGTTGCTTTTATATATATATAGATATTCAGACGAAATTCACCAAAAAACAGCACATAGTCCAACAACTTGTTAGTTAATTATTATAAAGCTCATAGTAAACAGGATGCATTTTTATAATGTTTGCTTAACTTCACTGTTTTAACTTCGCAATATTTCCGCCACTGCCATATAATTTTCAAAAACCCCAATGGGATCCCGCTTACCCCTGTGGGTATGCTTTCCACAATTTGGGATTCGCTGGCCTAGTGGCTAAACTTACGAACGTTTGAATTAATGTTAAAAACTCGCATGATCTAATTCCAGTACTCTTTCTGCTGGATATAAACCTTATTATTTGGATTGGCAAGCTACACATATCCCTAAGCCGTGATGGCCCAATTAATAGAACCTTACCGAAATTTGAGGTGTCTATTCCTAGGTGGGTACTATTAAGTTCAATTTGTAAAGCTTATGTGTCTAATTATTGTTATAAATTCATTATTGCGCTTTACGTTGACGGATAACATCGTGAGAACTGGAGAAATTCTGGGATTTCTGTTGGAATTTTGGGAAAGGGGTTTGCAGGCTATGAGTAGCATGCAAACCCCTTGTGGATCAGCGTGGTGAGTTTATGCTTTTAAAAAATTTCATGGTATGAGTGAGAAGGCATACACATATCCCAGAATTGCTTTCAGGATATTTAATGGCGAGGATTCCACTGAGCATAAAGCACGATGATAAGTATGAGATAGCAAATTCAATGGGAATATGGTGAATGTCTACATTGCGATAGATTTCAATTATCAATATTTGCTAAATTTTAACTCAATGGGAAAGAGTTTATAAAAATCCAGTGGTTAATTTAACGGTATAAAACCAACCCTGCCTATTTTATTTTCTAATGAAACTGGGTTGTGGTACATCGGCTGGAAGGTTTCAAAGTCCATAGCATGTTTAAGTAGACCCAATTCTTATATTTTTTTATATAAATTCATGGTTTCAATTCAAAAAGGTTTAGTAGTACATTTGTATAAATTGCTTTATTTTGTTATGATATGAAGAAGGTACTTGTAAATTTAGTCGTTAAACGGCGCCACATGCTATCCAGACAGTTCCATAAATATCGAGACCGTATCTTTAACGCTATTGTACTTATGTATTCAAAATGCGGAGACTATGTTTTGAAATTTAAATGATATGTTAAAAAAATCTACTGTGTATGGTTTTAAGGTGTATTATCATACAAAAGGTATAGAAAATTACTAGGTTTGAGACATATCTCGATATTTTTTTCCAATATGAATGTAACCTCAATTACTAGCTAGATTTATAACATCAATAAAAGTCACGCCAAGGTTGATCTGATTAATGACCTACGGTTTTCGTCGATAAATTGTTTATCTTTCATTAAAAGAATTTGACAACTGAGATTAGCGCGTTCAAAACAAACTGTTTGACAATGAAATGACTCTGGGACTAACCTCAATGTATCAACCATATAGGACGACAAATTCTAAAGTGGTCAGTGCAATTTGCTGTGTGAATCTCGGGCAATATAATTTATGGGAATTGAGACGTGCAAATTCAATTTAATAGTTCCAAAGTTCATAGCAAGTCTATTACAATGAAAAACTTCATTAAGTCAGACTAAGAAATCACGGTGACAAGATATACCTAAATATTTGGGTCCCTGTGGCTAGAAAATTCATGCTTTCCGATTACATATATAATTGATTTCTTTCCGTTTTCTGAAAAAGTTAAGGATGAAACCGACTTATGATTTTTATACTATTATCTCTCACATTTAGATTTAGAAGAGGAATGGGATGTACGGATCAGGTCTTTTCTTTACGGTGCATAACTGAAAAATGTTTGGCTAAACACCAAAAAGTTTATTGCGCGTTCGTAGATTTAGAAAAGGCCTATGATCGAGTGGTGAGGAATGAGCTGTGGTCAACGTTATCTACGTATGGGGTGAGCGGTTGTCTGATCCAAGCATTGAAGTCTCTCTATGAGGGTTCTAGTGCCTGTGTCAGAATAAACGGAGCGTACACGGAGTGGTTTCCTGTCGAAAGAGGTGTTCGACAGGGATGTGTTGCGTCACCATGGCTGTTCAACCTTTTCATGGATAAATGTTTGACAGATTTAAAAGAATGTATGTATGGGTTAAGAATGAATGAATTACTCATCAAATGTTTACTCTACGCTGATGATCAAGTAATACTTGCGTCATCCGCTAACGAGCTTCAGGAGATGCTAAATATTATGAATGAAGCTTTGAAAGGGAAAGGAATGAAAGTGAATGTAAACAAAACGAAAGTTATGCTTTTTGAACGAGATGAATCTATGATGAATGGCAATATTTTGATAGATGGGGAACAAGTGGAAGAGGTGAAAGAATTTGTATACTTGGGATCTAAATTTACAAAAGATGGAACATGTGAAAGTGATATCGAAAGGAGAGTGAATGCAGGGAATATGGTAAATGGTGCTCTGCATGCTTTTATGAATAGCCAGATGGTGTCTCAAAGGGCTAGACTGGCAGTGCATGCTGGAGTGTTGGTGCCAACACTTATGTATGGTAGTGAAAGTTGGGTATGGCAGAAGAATCACAAAAGTAAAATAAATGCGGTAGAGATGAGAGCGTTGAGAAGCATGAGTGGATTAAAACTGAGTGACAGAGTGAGAAATAGTGTGATAAGAGAACGTTGTGGTATAAAAGAAGACGTAGTGACTAAAATTGAGAAAGGTATGCTTAGATGGTTTGGGCATGTAGAGAGAATGAATGAAAGGAGACTGACAAAAAGGATTTATGAGTCAAGAGTGAATGCGAAAGTTGGAAGGGGAAGACCAAGGCGAACGTTCCTGGACCAAATCCAGGACATTTTAAATAACGGCCAGGTCAAGAGTACTCTAAACCGACGAACTTGTATGAAAGGTTTAATGAGATTGAAAGAAGCGAAGGAGATATGCAAGGATCGTGGCAAGTGGAAGGATGTTGTCTCTGCCTACCCCTATGGGAATGAGGCGTGATGCTATGTATGTATGTATCTCTCACATTTGCTTTAACAACGAGCAGATGGAAAGTAATTTTGACAATCTGATAATCTCCAGATGTTTTAACAGCTATATTGAATGGATAAAACAAAAACACGAAAGCATTATTAGTTTATTTTCTGAAAAAAAGGTTCCCTTTATATATTAAACTCATACGAGTCGGATGTCATACAAGATTGGAAGAATTATAACACAAGAAAACACGGTGAAGGTTATCGATAATTTTTAATGTGTTAAATATGTAAATTTAGCGTATTTGAAAACTCCTTTATAGGGAATTGTGTCATGAATATGAATTTCATTATTTGTATGTATTCACCCGACCAAATAAAACTTTTAAGCGTGGTCAATGGCATTAGCGTAAAGGCTCTATATTTAGAGGTATGAACTGGCAATCCGAACTTGATGAATGCTAATATGACGCCGTTTAAAAGTACTTTAACATTTTACCAGCACTTTTGCAGTCGTTGGTATTTTGTGGACACTTGGTGCTCCCTTTGTCCAGTAAACACAATTACGAGAGGTAAACGGTCACTGATTACAATTATAACTCTAGATTTTAAATTTTTCTGTAATATGATCATCATAAGTTTGATAATCCACAAGCCCACTTGAAGATTGTTCGCAACTATCCCTATCATAGAATTAGAATTTATATACATTTCCATATTATCGATATATATAGAATAAAAAATATAGACGAATAGACATAGATGATAAGAATAATAATTTTAATAAAGATACTCCTCTACGCTTGCTTGCGACAATAGTTGCGATTGCCAGCTTTAATTGCGGCATTAGAATGGACCATTTTGGCGCCAAATTTGCGTAATAATAAGCGTGAGCTTTCGAAGGGCGTCACATATATAAAATTTGGTATTTAGTAAGGTGAAGAAAGCCTTTACTATTTTATAATAAATATGTCTGTGTCTCCGTATGGAAATGAGGAATGAGTTCCGGTTATACTGTGGAATGATGCACCGCTACGCCGGCCCCGCCTTAAATAATCGTGTCAGTGTGCCAACAAGAGTGTTACCTGCTCAACAAAGTAAACACCTGTCAACATTATTCCATGAGAACTCGGTTTTTCGATTCCTACTAACACTCTCCCAAAATAATCTTCACATTCCCTTCTACATCTTTAGAAATTTTCGATAGTTAACAAAATACTTTTTTAAACATCCATTCAGGTTCAAATTCATTTTTTAAATTTGTACTGAGTGAAATTTTATATTGAAACAATTTTTTGCTGAAGCTATAAAAGTGTCTTTCTATGTAATGCCTATTTTAAAAAGTTCGTGCTAGAATTAAGTTATATTTTTTTTACATCGGGTATCGCATCTTTTTGATAATGCACTTCTTAACAGCTTCTAACAGCTTGTAACTAACTGGCTATAGAATCTTCCGTGAGACCAAGCATGGATCATTTAGAATTTAAATACCATCTACTAAATTGACTCTATTTGGAAACATACTCAAAACCAACCAGCAAAGCAAATACTCTGTAATTTTTAATGTAGGTATACGATTTTTTTCTAACTCTATTTTGAATCAATGAAAAAGCATTGTTATATGCACCTGTCAATACGTTTGGTCACAATTTCTCATTGCCTACGGGAATAGTACTATAAAGAACTTTACTGAAGTGGATACTCCATTTATGATACTTAGAAAAGGCTCTCTGTAATATTATCTATATATATATAAAAGAGATATCCAAATATCTGTTGACTCATCACATCTCTGGAACCATAAGGCGTAGAGACTTGACATTTGATAGGAATATCGCTTTTGCCGAGTAGAGGTCAGCTATGAACGGGTTTTACGAAATTTCACACGCAAAGGGGGTCGCGGGGGTGTTAATTATTGACTCATCACGATATCTCTGGAACCATAAAGTGTACTGACATTTGATAGGAACATTTCTTTTGCCTAAATTACTTAAAATGCTACCCAAAGAACATTCCACGCAGACGAAGTAGCGGGTTTAGCTAGTAAATATATAAACGACAAATAGCTTGAGAAAGTTTCAGCAATATCACTCCAACTAGTTTGGAGCTTTGTCCGGAAGTATTGTACAAATATTTAGAAGGATGTAGTCCACAATACGGTGAATCCTACTCGGTACTCCCTAACGTGGGGCCCATAGGGGGGCAATTTGACAGTAAATTGGGGGTAAGGATGTCACAAAATTAATATAGAAAAATCCATATTCAAATTATTTGAATTTCAGTTTTTCATTATATGTTTTGAATTTTTACTTACTATGTTTTGATAACAATTCCATAGTAATTACTTCCTAATGCTTAATATTTATATTTCTTGGAAGAACAAAGCAATTTATAAAGTTTAAAAATATGTAAAAAGGAAAGATAAATAGCAGCCCATTAACATCCTACTGCTGGGTACAGGTCTCTTCTCTCATAGGAGAGAGGGTTTTTAGAGCGTAGCCGCTCCACGCTGGTTCACTGCGGATTGGCAGGCATAGTACATAGGTGTACTGTCTATTCCTTCGCTTTCATAGTCCGATGTGACGGGAATCCGACACGACCGGAGGGAGATCAGGCGCAGGACCGACGGCTTAACGTGCTCTCCGAGGCACGGGGGTGGATCACACCGCCAACTTCCCAACTTTGGGCAAATATTGAAAAATCTTAATAGAAACCTTAATATCGATTCTTGAATTGGCCCGACCCGGGTCTCGAATCGCATGTCTGTAGTTCAACATGCTAACAGCCAGGCAAAAATATGTAAGGGGGCGTAAATATTTTAGATATGTTAAGTTTGGGAAACACAGATCTTTAGGGTTTAAGGATTTGTATTTTCTAATAAATAGAAATATAAAAATATATCAACGGCCCCTACTTATAAAATCCTAATTGTATAAGACAGGGTATCAAAGATTACAAGTGTATTCATCACTGTTCTTTTGTACTAATTATATGTTTTTTAAGTATCACGTTTTAATAGATATATGATATAAAAAACGACAGTTAAATAAGGTGATATAATCATCAAAATTACAAATACGTGAATATGTCTACAATATAAATTAACGCCTATACTTGAACTTATTCATAGATACATCCGTTCATTTATACAATACATTATTGGATATGTGATTAACCTCTGTACGAGGATAAAAGCACAAATATTCATTTAATAGTGTTCTCTTATCTGTATCAAAATGTAATCCTTTTAATTTTGAAAAGGTATTATGTCGCAGATGTTAAACTTGCGACATTTAGCAATATATGGATTTATCTGCAATTAATATTAATGCATAAATTTATATAAAATCAATACGTTCAAGTTTCTGCGACATTTATTTAAATGTTTTGATTTCACGTCATTATTTGGATGAAGTGACAGAATTACTGATTATCTATCTATATATATAAGCGGAAGATCACCGCGTACTAACGACAAATCCAAAACTATACCCGTTTCACTTAAAATTTAACAAAGTGACTCTTTCAGTACTGTAGACTTAGTATGTACGGATTTCCCCATATTTCCACGGATTTGGCAAATACGGGTGTGATTTTACGGGGAACATCTAGCCTTAAATAAAAAGCAGAGGTCCACGTAATGTTCATATGACTTTTGGGTTTTTCGTGCACAATCTGTCTCCGTTATTAATTCTACCTTTTCATCACAAGTTATAGTTTTTTAACAGACTTGAAAAAAAGGAGGAGGTTATTAATTCGTCAATTTTTTTTGTGCCAACAAAGTTTTAAAATTTTAGTTACTATGAACGGTGTTAATTTCAAAGTACGCACAAAAAGCTATATAGTAAAACAAACTGTAATCACAATGTTATATCATCATGGCATCGTTACCAGAAAATATGTTCATTATTCTCTACAAAAATCACATTTTTTTATAATTGACTAACTGTCGTAATATTTTTATACGTATTTTATGTGTTCGCTGTAAAGTTACGACGCGTGATGTATATATTATTTGAAAACATTTTATTATATGTAAACTATATAAAATTTTGTATATGTTTGTTAAAAATTACATAATTTTTGAAGTGAAACTTCTTTAGGCGCATGAGGGTAAAATTTTTACGGATAAAACGCGTGATTAGCGTCACGAAAATGTGCAGCGTTTTTTATGCTAATTCGTTTGAAGGTTAGGTATTTTTAATATCTACAAACAACATGTGGCATTTTAATTTGTCACTCGAAATTTAATAATTTAATATACTATTTTGCATAAAATATAAAACAAAAATATTTCAAAAATGCTCTTTTCTAAATTTTTTTATTCGAAAACAAAATTTAATTAAAATTGTGTTATATTGACACAAAACACGTGGCATTTTTATTTATAATTCCTCATTTGAGATTTCAATAAATTATATGTATTAATTTTCGACACTTAATATTTCAATAACAATTAAATTCCTAACATATCTTCCTTTTTCCCTTCCTCTAAGTCTCCGAAATCTAAAGTTATAGATTTGTATGAATATACATAAGACTTAAATAATAGTTTGCCAAAGAAGTTTCACTTCTGACATGTGTACATTGTACGCACGCACTTTTAATTTTATGAATTCTAATCTATATATATAAAAAGCCTCGTGTCACGATGTTTGTCGTCAATGTACTCCGAAACTACATAACAGCTATTGTTACATTTTTCACTTTTCAGGATGTGCGCCTACTTAGGGTATTTCAAAATATATATTGTTCCCTTTTGAACTATTAAGTCATTATTTAAAGTCACTATAAATAAGAATACTGTTCGCGACTTTTCTCCTTAATTGAGATAATAGTATATTTTGTCTAATTTAAAGTTAATATTGTTTACAATCTTTCGTTTCTTATAGTATAATATTTTGTTTAAACCTAGAATCAATATATATAAAAATTAGTAAAATCGCATAAGGAATGTTTTGTTGACAATAGCATGTATATATTTGTATGATTGTCATTTCCAAGAATAAAGTTGTTTGTGCAATTAATGTAAGCCCTATGATTGGCAAATAATAGAACGCCAATCATAGGATGCCTTTATTTACGAATAAAGAAACAACCAACGTCGTTTACTTGTCACAGTAGTGCACGTTTGCCAGTCGCAAATATCACACACGTAAACGTCCCTGCTGAACAACAGTCGATCGCAATACATCATATCCTCGCCTGGTGACAAGTAGACGGCGGAGCGTTGGATGAAGAATCTGGGTGGCATTTTATTTCGATCCTGAACCGGCAATCTTCGCAATTGTGAGCCGACGAAGGGGCTCACAAACAATTACATTTTGGGATAATAATAAAACCCAAAATTGTTATTATGTCAGTTGATTTTAGTCTTTTAACTGATTCACGAACTTATGTGATATAAGTTATCTTAAAGAGGTATTATTATATTACTGTTTTATAATGATTAACTAGTAAAAGAAATAGAACTTGTGAAAATAATTTTATAATTATTACGACATTATTTAGTAAGTTCAATTAATAAAAAGAAATGCGACACAATTACTACACCGTATGAACTTTTTTAAATTAATTACAAAAAAGCAACCTTTAAACGTTTTAAGAAGTTTCAATAAATGGCACTGTAAAAATTTTCGCAAAATATTTTTAAAAAGCAAATATCATAGAGTGTCATCACTATTGCTTAAAAAATGTTATTGAACTTGCAAAGATGAATAAAAAGTATTTTATTGATGATTGAACATTTCGGCAAGATGTATATAGAATGAGTGTGAAATAATAATAGGAGTTGGAAAATAAATTACCGTTTTTAATGTAAATGTTATTTTGAAAGTAATGGCATGGTATTTTTACATAAACAACATGCAATTGCATAGTAAGGTGTTCCGAGGACCGTGACTGGAACGTTAGGTTTCGTCACTTGCCGTTATAGTATACTGTTATGTATGGATATCAAACATCTCAGAAACGTTTGCGTTACATGTCTATTATATATACACTAGCAGACCCGACAGATTTTCGTTATATGAAAAAGATTAGGAATGTGGCAGATTTCAGTTTTACGAATGATTATCGAAATGAAATTACAGCAGTACTAAATATCTATAGCTCTTACATTTTGTGGCTATTCAATTGATTTTGAACGTTGTGCATCGGTAATAAAGTGCAAATTGACTCTTTGACGTTAGGAACACACCTACATAGCTTAGACAACAGTGAGTACTTGTAATTTAGTATGAACTTAATTGAATAGCAATAGAGATCAACTTGACTCTACATTTTATTTGGAAAACGTTTGTATGGGAAACAGATAAGGGATGTTTTTAGGGTTTTCCCCTGAAATTATTCGAACTTCAACGAACATTTAAAAAAAGAATTGTCAAAATTGACTCAGCCGTTGTTACGCGCTTACCAATACATTTTTATATTATAGATAAATCAATTGGTCTTCGTTAGTAGCTGAATCTCAAAAACGGCTGGACTGATTTGTCCAATTTTCTTTTGAATTATTTGTGGAAGTCCAGGGAAGGTTTAAACGGTGAGTAAGAAAGAAATAAATGCTTGGAATATAGTAAAAAGAACAATTTCGCTTTCCCTTAAAAACTAATTCTACCTGTCAAACATTTAATGTTCGCTACATCGTTTAGAAATCAATTTAATGTATAAGTCGTTTGGAAATTCAATTTAAAATTGAAGTTTTTTAATGTCAAACGTTCTGTGTTAGTCTTGTCGTTTAGAAATCAATTATATTTCAAAGATTACTTTTGTTTCATTTTAGTTTGTTTTTGACATTGACAACCAACAATTTCTGATCGCAACTATAATATTTTATAGACTTTGGCGGGAAATTGGGCGTAAAGGTTTTGTTAATTACGAATTCATTAATGCAGATTAGTTTTTGACTACATTTTTACTAAATTTAAAACATTTTGCAATTATCATTTAGCTTTTTTATTTATCCTGAGGCGGTACGTAGTTTGCCGGGTCAACTAGTATGAAATAAAATCGGGTTATTATAGTCACACCATTTATAATTCAAAAATTTTGAATAGATTTGAAGGATGTGGGAATTTGTTGGAATTATCGTCATCTACATCCAACTAATAAATTAACGGAAGATTTCGCGAAATAAAACACAGTCTACGTGTTTTTTCACATTTTTCACACGACGAAAGGGTTTTTCCATATTCCCACGGGCTCAAGTATATGGCGGGAAACAACTAGTGAAATATAAAATTGCATGGAAAATGTTATATTATACGTAAATGCGCAGACACAAAGGTACAGGATTCTCCAGTTACTTTCGTCATCAATGTCATGGCAAACCGACAGCATGAGCGTGTATGTACAACAAGGAAAGTTGTAAAGACCTTATTGACATATCTATTTAGAGATTAGCTGGCCCGACAGACGTTGTTCTGCCTTAACTATAACTATTGAATTAAGTGTCAGTTATGCCATAAGGTTACTTAAAGAAAGTTAATGTGTTCGTAAAGTTACAATTTTCTTAATTTTTGAAGTCATACTTCTTTTGGCGCTTTAGGGAAAAATGATGAGAGTAAATTTTAACAATGCGGGCACATCGTCACAAAATACTGACACCCTGAAGTTAGCTAAAGGCAACATTTTAGTTTTTTGAAGATTCTCATCTTGTTACGCCAAAGATGTATAACTTCCAATACGTGTACATAAGTACACACACACTTTTTCTTTCATAAGAAGCGACATTAATCCAGCCATTGACGCGTGATACCTTGACTAAAGAAAATAGGTATTCATTTTTATCTATTTATAAAGATTACTAGTTGTTCCATACAGAGTCATTCGTGTAGTTCCAGATCCCATGGGTAAATGAGGAAATTCGTACTTCGTGACCATCGACATTGCGAATGAAGTTACTTTGCTAAATTTCAAGTCAATTTCGAAAAGTTTTAAAGATTCTGTTTTGAGATTAATGGTGTACCTTTCCTATAAAACAGGTTTCTAGGTCTATAATAGTCATAGGTAGAAATGATTTTGTGTTTTTTATGTATATATTTATCTGACTCAAGATTCAAACGCGTTACATACATTTACATGTTAAAAGTAGTTTTTCTATAATATCCTATGCAAGTCATTAGAATGTCATAACAATGCTATGACGTTAAAGTAAAGAATAATTAAATAGGTCTTTAGACTTACTTTATTATTTTTGCAATTACTGATGTTCATATAATATGCAATAAAAACTTAAACATGAAGCGTTACATAATTTTAGAGCTTGGATATTTAACTCAATATAAATTAAAACTTCAATATAACAAGAACCTTCTAAACAAAAAACGAATAGTATTCAATTTAATTGACACATGATATCAATAGTTTTTTTCAAAATTCAAATATTAATGAATTTTTATGAAAAATTTTTTTTTTCTCCTATCAAAAGATCATGTAAAAAAATTTATAAGTTTCTTTTCATAAAATGTAAAGAGTATGTTTAAGCAGTAGTATAATTTTATGTTACATAGCTTATTAATGTACAATACAATACTCTTTATAACCCAATACATAAAACATAGAACATAAAAGACATATAATTACACAATAAGGAGCACAATGTAAGATTAAGTCAAAACATCATAGGATGATTTATTAGTATAATATAGTTAGTATATCACAATTCTATTGCCAGTAACCTTTTATTTAAACTTAACAAATTAACAGGTTAATTAGAAAGAAAGAAGAAGAAAGAAAATTCATTTATTTGTCGTAATGTAGGAATGTGGTTTACAAATATTATATATATACTAACAGTAGTAAACCTTACGCTACAACGAATAGGCCAACAGCTCAGGCTATGCCATTTGTCAGTAAGACAACTGGCGCTGATTTTCAGCTGCAGCCTTTTGGTGAATTAAATAAGTAAAAAATACTTACCTTTTTATAAATTTCAAAGCTTGTAAACTGTGTTGCTGCATATGGAAATATCCTAACCATCTGGGCGCCATTGCCTTTATATAGCGCGATGAGTGATTCCTGTTTAACTATAGCCATGAGTCCTCCAAACACTCCATGGTGTTTGTAGTGTGATGACTGAGCCTGTAGTAGGATTTTTATGCGGTCAAGTGGTGCTACTGTAGTTTTTGCACACATACCTGCCACCCCTGAAAAGAAGTTGTACATTTGACTTTCATTAATTGAATTTCAGACATGGTGGCCAATCTCATACTGAGATTAATTACGAAATTGCACAGGAGATATCTTAGAACATAAGCATTTATGAAAACACAAGTCCACTCTCTGTTTCTTTGCTTTTATAGTCGATTGGATGTCAAATTCTATACACCTAGGGCAAAATAGGTCACAGGACTAAAAGCTTAATATGCTCTCAGAGGTAAGTAAATAAGAGAATACCTAATATCAATTTTGAACTTGCCAAACCTATGATTTGAGCCTCAGATATCTGTAGCTCAAAAACATTTAAATCGGGCAGCTAAACTCTACATATGGTAAAAAATTATTTAGACCAAACTGGACATGGCCTTCTTGTTGGTGATTATAGATGGTACAATGCTAGGAGTTGCCTCCTTTAGCAAATCTGTTCTATCATTGAAGGAGGTATCAGATTGGAAGAGACAGAGCTCTCAATGCTCACTACATCCTGATTGTAAGTAAATTTTAAGCAACTAATGCCTTTGAGTATTAAAAGTGTTAGTAGATATATTGATTTAGGACCTTGTATTATCTAATTTCTGTACCTAATGACTATCAGTTACACTCTCAAAACTTATGTTACAATACCATCCTATGTAGAAGTATCAAAGAGACATTGTTTAATAATTATTTTATGATTGTTGAAATACACACTTATGTATTTTTAAGTAATTAAACATATTCTCTTTAAGATTTGAAATAAGGTTTATATCTTTATCTATCTATCTATCTATCTATCTAGGGCTATAGGAAACTATTGATAATGTGATTATAGTTTGATAATGATCACAGAACCAAGATTATAACTCTATCATTTAGGTCATACAACAAGTGTGTATATCTGTGACACACAAAAAAGAAAGACTTAAATTTTGTCCCATTTATTTTTGATTTACCTAAATTGATATGAAGATGTATACTTGAAAGTGAAGTACTATTTTTATATAATATAAAAAAATATATTAAAGGTTTCATTTTATATTTGTTAGTATTAATGAACATCACTATATCATTAAAAAATAAGTAATTAATATCTCACTGCTAGGCACAGGCCTTCACAGTCATGGGAGAGAGGAATTTTAGAGTATAGACCCGCCATGCTGCTCCATAAACAGTCAATTTCTAATCAATGTCAATTATTTTCTTTGCCCAACCCAGGACTTCACATTTGCAGTGCTAAACTTACTGGCAATTAGACCATTTAGGCACTATCATTAACAACATGCAATTTAAAATGTTTTTACAATCAATTACTAAGACATCCTCAACAAAAAAAAAAAAACTCAACCTTTAATGTGTCCCTTCAATATGGTACTGTATAAAATTTTGCAAAATATATTGAATTAATGTTGGAGAAACTTGTATTAACGACATATGTAATCAGCTACCAAGTTTAAAAAAACGTATTTGAAATTGACTAGGTGATTAATATCTAGCGAGAATGAACTAGTAATCCGAATGCAAAATAGCAAAGTACATAAATATAATAACAAATTTCACTGTCAAGGAATAAACTTACCACCGGCTAACAAATTTTTTAATATAAACTCGAGATCGTTTTTCGTTTCCATTTTCAAAGCCATTTTTGAAGCACTCTGGAATAGCTTTCTTGGCAATTTCAAATTTTATTTAAAACTTCTGGCGAATTTCTAGGAATTTGTAATGTAGCAAACGAAGATCCTTGTTAATTCACATTAATTATGGTCAAGCCTCGGGGACATTTCTTCACGAAACGGCACGCAACATTTCAAACAAACTTTCACCTCTTATTTCAAACAAAACTTTCTTCGAGCGGTCATAACAAACTTTAAATGACGTCACAATTCTTAAATTAAAATATAAATAGACTTATTATGTTGAATGATACACAGTATTGAAATAGAAAATATTTTCTTAACTATATTTATTTAAAACTCGTTCCACTTGGAATATTGCGGTGCGAATTATTAAGCATTCCGTCAACCATCAACGCTGACGTTCGTCTGACAACTGTCAATTGTAGTGTTGATGTCGTGTTTACGGAATTTGATAGCTAAATGTTGTAACACTGACAAGAATTTCCGCAAACTTTTTGAAATAATTATACATTTCCATTTTAATAACAGGATTTTCAATACAAGAAATAAAAACAAACTTGTAATGGCTTATTTCAGGGTGAAGAAGGTTCATAAATCATTTGTTGGGTAGAGCCTCATTTGAGGGTTTGCCTCCACATAGTTATGTTGAAATATGTTGTAAACGTCCTATTACAAAAGGCATATTATAAGGTTGAAGATTATTTAAGCGACAAAGATGTTTGGACTTGACTTCAGTTCCACATGAAACACATTGTAACATACAAATCTACATTTTAAAAAGTAACCGTTGTTTCCGAATCGGTGGTACCAACCAACGGAAAGACTACTGAGGATTCGGAAGCTTTGTGAGCCTGTTTGAATAAAGAATATTTTGATTTTGATAAATAATGATTGAACTAAATTACACTTACGATATTTATGTGAAGGTTAGTGTTGATGTTTAAATCATTTTTAAAATAAGAAACAGGTTATACGTTCCGCAGTTAGCATATTACTGTATACACTTCAGCTTAGTGCAGCGAGAGAGATAGCCAATCGTCGAAGCGAGTGGGAAGAGAGGTGACGTGGCGACGTTTTAATATAACAAGCTTCACCACTCACGCGTCGCTATAGATGTCCCTAATAAAAAAATAGAAATAATTCAAATCATTCTATATATTACAAGAAAATAAAATTGATTTCCGTCAAGCAGTAGACACCCTTTAGTTGTTATTCCCAACTTTAAATTTGACATCTTTATTGATAGGTTCTTAAAGATTTTCATATAATTTTGATTACATTATTGATGTTGGTATTGGGATCTTATTCGATTTATATTAAATTGAAAAGGAATAGTAGTTAAAAATAGGAAACAAATATATTGTAAAATAAAAACAAGAGTTGATTTCATCTTTCAATTATTCGGTGCCCTCGATAGTATTCGCTGTTTCAATTAAGCGTCTTCGTATTAAATTAGTCTGTATTTTATTTCGTAAACCAGCGTAGTTATAGTAGATGTTTATCATCGAATGGGCTTACAGTTCCATACTCGAGGGCCGCAGGCATCTCTGGGGAAAAGAAGATAATCTGAATCTATACACTTATAAATTACAAGAATAATAGGTGCTTTATACGTTTATTTATCCATAACAACTCAAAATGGCGGCAATATTTTAAAATAGGCATGGCAATGACGTATGAATATTATTGATAATATATCATATTATTACTTATTGAATATATCTTTTTGGAGTCCCCAGTACACAACAGGTGCTTTATTGAACCGTTCTTAGTGCCGCCTAAGGTTATGTTATAACAAATCCTTTAACTTGATAGAGCAATCGTAATTAAAGAATAAGAACTCCTTGGCAAATGCAAGTATTTTACATAAGGTAACATTTTCAGTGCTGATTGTCGGAGACCATAGATTAAAATTTAAAATACATTTGACATTTGATCTAACTCAACTACAGATAAAACTCAAAGTTTTATGAAATATTTTTGGTGTTTATTAATTAATAAAAATATATTGTATACTATTTCATAAAATACACGTTTTTATTTGTAACAATAGAAATACAATTTTAATTATTTTAATTTTAACAGCGCCATCTTTGGACACACACCGGAGGTTTTACAATAGAATAAAGCTTTGTCAAAAGAGGTCCTTATTTATATTTTTGAAAATAATGTTCTTTTTATCCTATACTAGACAATTCATTATTATATTAAAATTAAAATACTTCGAAAATTTCATGTAAATTTTCGCTGGTTTGGATATAACAAAATTATTTCTGTATAAATAAAGAATCAGTGCGTACACAACAGGTGCGTTCAAAGCTCTATTCCATTGATCCTTATAGCTTTGAAGGTCACCTTGAAAGTGCGGGAAAGCTCAAATCGGATTCTGAGATAGTAACGCATCATTTTGGGTGCATGTTCGTTCGCACGTTGCGTTGCTCTACGGCCAAGTAAATATAAGATGTGTGACAAAATGATTTCATAATGTTTCGTGTGGCTTGTCTGGAATAAACGTCCTCATATAGTAATTTGATGTAAAAAACTTTAAGACTTCAGTATGCTTTCAGTTTTGGAACTGTAAGCTTGTATTTATTGCAGTGAAATAGTTTAAATACTCGTTTTTTGATCATTTTTATATTTATTACAATGGATGTGCCGGCAAAAGGAAATGTTTTGGGTCGTAAGTATATTTTAGTTATTTATTGTACTTACACCATTTTTTTTATCCAAATTTTAATATGGAAGGTAACGGTTTTAGACTACACAGCTATTTTTTGCTTTTACTATGTAATATATTAACTTTTCGTATAAAATTACGTTAGTTTAAATGGGTAATTTTATTGAATGTTTACTTCAATTTAGAATGAAGAATTAGGAACATTTTCAGTTATATCTACAAAAAATTAAGGTACCTATACTGATATAAGTTTTGAGAAACTTTAATATGTTATTGAGGGTTATCTTTAATGTTAAATGCAATTATCGTTTTAACGAACTACACATTTAACGTAAATGTGTTATTAGTATGTATGATCTTTTTATGCACGACCTAAATACTTTTACACGAATCTCCTTTTCCTTGAAGTTGTCTGGAAGGAATCGCTGATTAGCGATAAGACCGCCTTTTTATTAATTTGTTTGTATAAAGTTTATAATAAAGAGTTTTATTACTACTGGATATTTTTATGTCAATCAACAGCAATTCTTAAATTTTGTTAAATTTGCACTGCTTCTTACACTTAGGATTATTTTTTTATCCACTTAATGAGAAAAATAAGGTTTTTAAAAAAACATGGAGCGATAGTGTGACGATATCGTCTCATATCTTAATAGATATAGACAAATCTTAATATTTACTTGCTATAAATATTTATTTAAAACTCTACTGTTATTGAAAGAATATATCGACGTATAAAAAATCGTATTTGACATTACCTTCAAAATGCGAACTTTTAACCAATTTTTTAAAAATAAATGGGGTATGTCTCTGGTTTAACATTTTGCTGACCTCATGAATGGCGTAATCAATAAAGCTAATCAAATACTAAACATAATATGACTGCAAGCTAAAAATAATATAAAAATGCAAATTTTGTTCAAAGCACGCCTGCAGTAAATGTTTTTTCTTCCTAAAAGTATTGGACTTAGAACAATGGACACAGCATTTTTCTGTTTAAAATGGTAAAAAAACCCTATTGTCGGTTTTTTGAGGCTTGCTGACAGATTAGCGCTAGACTGTGATCTCACCTGATGGTAAGTGATGATACACAGCATCGTAGCGGAACACAAATCTCTTTGTTTGGCGGTACGTTTTTGCTGGTAGGGTGGTAACTAGCCACGGCCGAAGCCTCCCACCAGTCCAGACTCAGACAAATTAGAAAATACAATTTTCTAAATTCGTCCTACCGGGGATCGAACCCGGGACCTCCGCTAGCAAAGCGAATACTCGCACCACTACGCCAGCGAGGCCGTCGTACAGTAGGCTTACAGTAAAATCGTTTTTTACGTCGGTATGATGCTTAAACACAGTATTTTATTTATTAGTACGAGTGTTATCAAGGATTACATGATTATTGCAATATTTGCGTGTAAGTTTCGTAATATTACTTTACGCACACCAATGGTACATATATTTTGAAATGTTATGATGTGAGTCAGAGAAGTAGTTCATTTATTTCTATTTAACTACAAATATTTACTTTCAAGATTTTTATTTGATTCGTTGTTCTAGTTCGCAGCTTGTACGTACCTCTACAACTAATATAAAATAGTGCGTGCGTACAAAGTACACATGTCAGAAGTGAAACTTCTTTGGCAAATTAATTTTTTAATCTTGTTTATATTTATACAAATGTAAAACTTTTAGGAAAAAGGAAGATATGTTAGGAATTTAATTGTCATTAAAATATTAAGTGTTGAAATTTAATACAAATAATTTATTGAAATCTCAAATGACGAGTTGTAAATAAAAATGCCATGTGTTTTGTGTCAATATTAGAAATTAGTAATTAAATTTTGTTTTTGAATTAAAAAAATTGGAAAACAGAAATTATGAAATATTTTATTTTATGTTATATGAAACATAGTATATAAAATTATTATATGACGAGTAGCAAACTAAAATGACACATGTTATTTGTACATAACGCTGCAAATCTTCGTGATATCATCTGTAAAAATTTTATCCTGCTACGCTATAGAGGATTTACTTCAGTAAATATGAAAATAACAAAGTTAGATCCTAGCTTAATTCCAGCCCAGGGACGAACCAATTTAAAATGGTTATTGGATTTTATTGAAGAAATTCTCCTTTTGTTTTAAGAAATCCTCCGTATTTGCTTGAAGGTGTAAATATGGCGATCTACTATATCACCACGCATCGGAGAGCACTTTTTACCATCGATCCTTTGACTGATCTCTCTCCGAGAGTGTCCATTGCCATTCCATACGACCATGAGAGTAAAGTAATAAAATTCAAAGTCAAAATCAAAATATCTTTATTTAAGTAGGCCTATTACAGCACTTATGAATCGTCAAATATAGTTTTTTTCCATATAATATTTAAATGAATGTCTGATGATAATATTAAAGAACGACTTACAATCTAAAGTTACGAGGGTTTCTTCGCGCCCTGATCTGAGAAGACCCCACAAAAGACTCAGTCGGGTGTACGTTTTTTTAATGTCATCATCATTAAAATATATGTTTTAAATTTATTCTATATCAAGATGTATAAAGAGCAATTCATTCACTCCCACGGTTTTTTGCCTTCTAAATATTCCTTCCAATTATAAAATGATGTCTCTATTAGCTTTCCTTTAATGAAAGATTTAAATTTCCCGATAGACATCTTTGTAACTTTTTCTGGGAGTTTGTTATAGAAATGTATACAGTTACCCTTGAATGACTTGTCAATTTTATGTAACCTACTAGAATTAGCAGCAATTTTTTTTAAATTCTTAAGTTATATATAAGTAATATGTCCATAAAAATATTGACGTAAGTGTCAATATTTTTTTACGTTTTCTAATATATATACGCCGTGAACTGTCATTATGTGCGTCGTGTTATAGAAGTGCACGTGTATTTGCGCATACAACTGTGCTTCTATAATATCTCCGGCGTAAAATACTTTCGGTTAGGAGAGAAATATTATTGTTTGCAGTGAATCAGATCTGCATCATCTAGTATTTAATATATTATAATGTCATTGGATGCATACGCACGAGTTCAATGACCTTATCAAACTGGAAAACAAATAACATTTCCTTATCTATTTTCTATTTATTTGTATCAAGTAATTAGTATTATTAGTAATTTAGGTAGTAATAAGTATATATTATATTAAATAGTGGTATTTAGTTTTACATTTGTTAATTTGCTTTTTGATTTTGTAGTTCTTTAGTCTCTTTTATGTTATTGTGTAGAAGGTAAATTGAAGTAGAAAGTAAGCTATTGTACCATTGTAATTAATTGTCGCAAGGATGTCTGTGAGGTAACTAGGGTTCGCCCTGAAAACCAGCGTCGCAGCTTGCTGCGACTTTGAGCTGAGTGGCGGACCTTATTTGTTTCACAGATGTAATTTTCTTTTTTCTTTTATGCCTTATATGTAAAAAAATGTGTGAAGAAACAAATAAAAAATTTTATCTATCTATCTATTTAAAGTTTTAGAAATCTCCATAGACTTTTATCAACCAATAAGTTTTCTGAATATATATGTAGATTGATTGTATATTTCAATATATACGAGTATAGTATAGATAAAAACGTATTAAGTATTTTTGAAGTGAATCTTCTTTAGGCACGTCAGGTTAAAATTTTTACGGATGAATCGAATGATTAGATAGAACGTCACGAAGATGTGCAGCGTTTTGTAAGGTATTTCGTTTTAAGGTTAGGTAGTTTTAATACATACAAATAACGCGTGGCATTTTGCCACTCGTCATTTATTAATTTAATATATTATTTTTCATAAAATATAAAATAGAAATATTTCAATAATTCTCTTTTCAAAATTTTGAATTATAAAACAAAATTTAATTAACAATTTCTAATATTCACAAAAAACACGCGGTATTTGTATTTACAATTCGTCATTTAAGATTTCAATAAACTATTTGTATCAATTTCCGACTCTTAATACTTAAAGACATTAAATTATTAAGTGTCGGAAATATTCATTAAATTCCTCCCTCTAAGTGTCGGTGATCTTAGGTTTTAGATTTGTATAAATATAAACAAGACTTAAAAATTCTTTACCAACAGACACTGATGAAGATTTAAATGAGTATTAGTTTCTATTTTGATATTATTTCTGTTAGCCTCTTAGGGTTTATTGTAGATGTAGATGTGTGTTATTTCAAAATTTTAGTGTAGTTCTGCTTTATTCAGAAAATGTTTATTTACTAAATTTTTTAACCAGAGAATGGAAACGAAATTTGCTTTGCATCTTGTTCTTTAAGTTTATTGTTGTGTTATATTATAAAAGTTTGTTCCGCTCAATTATAGACTAGTCTATCAGTTGATGCTGTTAAAATTTTAAAGCCGATCTAATTATTAGTTACGAATTTGCTTGTATATCCCAAAATGTATTTCAATTATGAACTACTTCCAAACGACTTGACAGTTCTTTTTTAAACTTTGACAGGTACATTAGAGAAACTTATTATAGCATTTTAAAGTTAATATATATATGATGTTTTATTAGTTAGGTGGTGCCCCCGCATAATTCCCGATCCATTGAACAAATGGTAAAATCCGTTAGTTATTAAATCTAATTGTCAGTACAAAGTATTTTTGAATACAGCTGACCAGACAAAAAAAGTTTGCTCGTTTAGGCAGGATTCATTTACAAACACACGTACAGAAGATCGGACTGCAATCTCACTCGATAGTAAGTGATGATACAGTCTATGATGGAAACTCGCTAGCAGCTGCAAATTTTAAGCTTAACGTCTCTGCTGGTTGAGTGGTAACCAGCTACAGCTGAAGCTCTCCACTAGTTCAGGCTCAAACAAATTAGTAAATACAATTTCCTACATGTGCTCTGTCGAAATTCGAACCCAGAACCTTTGCCAGCGAAGTGAGTGTTTGCACTTTTGCGCCAGCGACGCCCTTGATTAATTATAAATTAATTTAAAATACCTTAAGATATCCTGAGTTTTCTATCAACTAGTCATCTGGGTGGATTGTTATGTATTAGTGTGTTGGTAAACTTACTATTAATTATAACTTTATAATCATTGAAAAAACCAACGTGAAATATGTAACTAATAATAACGGCCTGGAAAACTCTTGTACTTTTAATATTATCCTAAGAGTTTTCCTTATTGTGTATCACAAGAAATCACTAATAGTAATGACTCGACTGATGCAATGCAAATTATTTCTGTCTACGCCTACAAATAGGTATGCGTGGGTATCTAAGTAGTAAATATATGTATATGTCGTAGGTAAATGCAATAGTACTCTATTTGCTAGCAAAAAAAGGCCCTAGTTCAATTTACACCAGGGCAAATTTACGAAATTGTAATATTATATATAATTTAAACGTTTCTATCAAATTTTGCTATAATTTAGTTTTAACCCACCGGATTTTAAGAATAAGCGAGCGTGGAACAGCAATTGAATAAGTAGAGGGTGATGTTGGGGATGCCTTGCTATACCAGTCCAGTTTACCTATGTAATTAATTAGTTGATCTCATTCGTCCAGTGATCACCTAGTCCGGCTACAAACATGAGGTCCTCAGACTATGAGAGTGAAGGAATAAAGAGTGCTTGTGTGTGCGATACACTTGTGAAATATAATATCACTTGCCTAAATGGCTAATCTCTGCATAAGATTCTCAGGAGATAACTGTGAATACCAAATTATGAACTTTTATTCCAGGATTCGTCTCAGCTCGCTACATTCTCGCAGTTCTGGGTTCAATCGGCATGGCGATAGTATACGGGTTAAAGGTTAACCTATCTGTCGCGTTAGTGGGTATGCTGAACCATACAGCTATCAAGCTGAATGAACATCACGGCCCTATGGACCAGAGTCACAATGCTACTGCACCTCTTCCTGATGTCGACTGTGAGCCTGCAAAAAGCGCAGGACATGCTAAGGTACCGTATTTGTATTTAGCTAATGCCTATTTTTATCGCGGGGAAATGCTTTTGCATGCACTGATTGTGGGACTCACAGGATGTGCCAGAATACCCACTTAAACCCAGCGGCACCCTCGTTAACCTTTGATGACATTGTCAGAGGTCCGTTTGCACATTTTCTTTGACCAGCCCAGTTGCGGCCGGTAAAGTGGATCACGGGTTCAAAGTGGAGCTAAAAGACGTTCGTAACGCCGCCTCCTTCCTCCTGGCCTCCTCCTTCGGAGAAGAGGCGCATCTGGTGCTCTTTCTTTCCCTCTCTCCATCGCTTCCTTCAACGAGATGAATACCTCGCAGGAGGAGGTAACTGCAGACCAGGCCGCCTCACTGCTAAGCATTGCGCTTGACAGTGAGGCAGCCTGTTGTGCAGTTGCGATTTTGTCTCGTTAGTGTGATGATACGTATATTTGGTTATAGAAGCTCCAGACACTACTTATTACGAGGTCAGTTTAGGACATTGTATTTTATGACCTGTTCTGATAAATGGTTTCAGCTGTGGCTATTGTCCTACCTTACTCCTACTGTTGATATTATGCTTCCAAGAAAAATAACAGGAAATCTTGACCTACCGTACCTTTACAGTCAGTGTTACTTGACAGCGCTAGAAAATATACACATATGATTAAAGTAGTTAGGAAAAGCATACAATACACGTACAATTAGTCATGAATTGTTTATATATAGATGCCAAAAGAATATATTTTCTTCGTGGTAATGTGATGACGGTCTAACATTATTATACCATTTAGACATCACCTACCCTTTCGTAACAAAATTTCTCTCGCTGCTTAGCGATAAGGCCGCCTTTTTGTACCCTATGATCAAGTTATTGTATATATTTCTTGTATAGTTTGTACAAAATGTTGTATTATCTTTCTCAAATGGTTTATTATAAGGTGATACGATCATAACCTGGGCAGAAATATAGCTAAGTTTCCTTTTACAACAGATTTTTTGCCTAATTGTTGTTTAAATTCATTACGGGATATGTCGTAATGAAAAACCATCCTGAGTAAGTATTTATATCCCTGGAGAAACACTGTGTTATTTGTCGTCTGTTAATCTGCAGTGAGATAGAGTAAGCGAGGAGGACTGTGTCCAGCAGTGGACGTCCACTGGTAGGCATAGGTTTAATATAGCCTGCAAAGTCAGACCTTGCGTCCTCGTTGCTGTCGCAGCTTACCTCACTAATGAATCTAAACAATGTTACAAAAATAAACACATTTACAATACCAAATGGTTGTTCGATGTTTCCACAATAAAAAGAATCTTAACCCAAATTTTCATTATCACCAACGTAAACATAAAAATGCATATTTTATTACATCTTAATTATTTTGCATTTATACTCATGCGTGGAATGTGAGAGAGTAAACGCAAATCTTATTTTAGCAATGGGGACGATCGTATATTACAGAAATATACGTTTGTTTATATTACTAAAACCGGGAGACGTATTGAGTTTACGTTTCTTAAAAACGTTTAACATAAATTAAGAGACAAAAAAAAAAACTTAAACGATAAAATAAGAGTAAGAAATATTAAATCGAGACAGGCGATGACGTTTAAAATGTTTTGTTCTCAGTATATATTTGCTTACAAGTTTATTATACAAGGAAGTAAAAATAAAATTGCCATTAATTCTAGTAAGTTTAGATAAATGTAATAAAAATAACAGTTACATAGAAAATCAGAAATTTTAAGAAACGTCTCTTTTTATGGTACCTCCTTAGTGTATTTGACAATATAAACTTTTTTTAATTTAATCTGTCAAACCTGTCACATAGTGACATTTGTCAGTAACTGACAAATAAGCATATATTACTCTTTATGCGTGTGTATGTTAAATATAAAAATCTAAGAAGACGCTCCAGATGTGTCAATTAATATATTCAAAACCTTTATGACAAGATAATTAATTGAAAACGATATTATTTTTATACTTTTTTGTTATCACAAAACAAATGTAATTGGGGTATGTAGATATATACCCGTAAATAATGTATTTTTAAATATTTCGATAGACCACGAAAGTTACAGTATGAAATATTAAACTAAAAGACTAAAGACTGAAAAAGTACAGAAGAGAATTAATCCCTCTAACTTCGTATAGGTAAAAGGGATTGAGTATATTGTGAGTTTTTCTCATAACTGGGCCCATAGGAAACTTGGTAAAGTCAAATTTGAAGTCGTCCTTCTACATCATCATTAGTCGTACATTTCATTTAATTGCATTTCCTAATTTGTTATACTGGTGGGAAGCTACCAACAAAGCGTAATGATACTTGATGTGTAGGGAATACATATGAGAGTAAATTACAATCAGGATAGATAACATTTCAGCGCTAACCTGTAAGCAATCAAACCCAATCAGCCCAAACCCCTAGTCAAGATGACATTCTAAGTGCGATAACGCTACGACTAGAACCATACGATTTGTTCATGTGATCACGTGACTTATCGATATGATACGTCATTGCCATACATTTTTAAAGCGTTCTACTAGAGTTAGCGTATTTAAATTGTCTGTAAATTGTATATAGTTACTTTATATTTTATCGTTTTTTATAATGATTGTCATGCATGTAGGCTACTATGATTACTTTTTTAATTACTAAAGAGCAATTAGTAATATGCTCTACCTTATCATCGGTTTTGTTTTCTTCAGTATTAATTATTTAGTTCATATTTTTATCAAGACCCCTGACATCCAGTATCCAATTAGGTTTATTATAGTCATATATTTTTGTAATGAGAAATTCAACACAGTTTTTCATTCGTGACACATATTTTAGTTGCACCTAGCGTGGCAAAAATATTATAATAGTTGTAACAAATGTTACACAAACTAAGTGCACTTATACAGCAAAAAAAGCGAAATACAAAACAATTTTAATACAAGAAGTAAAAACAAATTTATGATGCCATATATTAGAGTTAAAAAGGTTCAGAAATCTTTTGTCGAATTGAGCATATAATTTTAAGAAATATATATCAAAACCATACTTCTACAAGAAGCATTATAATGTTGAAGAATATTGTAGCGATATAAATGTTTAGATTGATTGATTCCAGGTTCATACGGAAGTAACATACGTACAAAACTATATTTAAAAGAGTAACCGCTGAGTTTCTTGGCGGTTTCTTCTCAGCAGAATCAACTTTCCGAACCGCTGGTAGATTTGTTACCAACAGACAGACTACTGATGATTGAAGAGTGCTTTTCGAGCTTACTTGAATAAAGAATAAATTGATTTTGAAGTTTTGCATGAATTCTAAGCAACATTAAATTGAGCTATCACCAAGAGTTTATATCATTGTTAATTAGTGTTAATAGAGAAATTTAAATATATAATAAGTTGTTGTCTATATTAACGACCCAATTGTGGCGAGTTCAATGGCACATTGGAATAATACGTGAGTTATGAGGCTCGTCACGTCGATTGAATATGCAACCACAATGATGAATAACATGCATAGCTCCTAGTATCTAAAAGTTTACTCTCTCTAAAGCGCTGTACAATTTTGCGTAAAACAAATTTAATGAATGAATTATTGTTTGAAAAAACTATATCAACATCAATACTGTATTCTATACTCCTATGATTGTCATTGAAATAAACTTCAGACTATTTTTGCGTTTATATAAATTTTGATGAGACTTTGGATCGATTCCAAAATAACATTAGTATTGTATTCAGGAATTACTGTGTGAATGTTTCTTAAGAAACTACTTTAAATAATGTTATTAAAAAATTCTTTACACACTAAAAAAGTAATTTAGGCACCTATTATTTAAATATTGATAAATACAAAGAGTATTAGGATGCTATTTTGTTTTCAGAGGTATTTTATAAATGTATATAGTGAAGTAATCACATATGTTTTATAAGAATCATAAGAAAACGTTGTTGTTTAATAGAAGACGTAATGACTACAATTGGGAAAGGTATGCTTATATGGTTTAGACACGTACAGAGAATGAATGAAAGGAGACTGACAAAAAGGATTTATGAGTCGATAGTGAATGGGAAAGTTGGAATGGGAAGACTAAGGCGAACGTTTCTGGATCAAATCCAGGACATTTGAAATAAGGCCCAGGTCAAGAATACTCTAAACCGACGAACTTGTGTGAAAGGTTTAATGAGAATGAAAGAAGCGGAGGAGATATGCAAGGATCGTGGCAAGTGGAAGGTCTCTGCCTAACCCTATGGGAATAAGGTTCTATGTTTGTATGTATGTACATTGATGTAAACCATTTACGTGCATTTTCGTACAATGATTATTATGAACTGATGATTTAAGGGATGAGACAATATGCAAATGCGTTAAACTCATCATCATCTAGGGGCCTTCTATAAAATGAAGTTTCACCGTCAGTTGGAAAAGTTTTCTCTCTTGTGCTTTCCTCTTTGTTTGTAGTTATGACCGGTCCACTTCTGTACATCGTTCAGCCATTGCTGTTTCGGTCTACCAGATGCACTTTTTCTAAACATGCTGTTCTCTAGGATCAACCTTAGGTACTTATATAGGGATCACTCTGAAGAGGTCGGAAGAAACGCCCTTTCTCCGTATGATGGTCAATATGCATGCAGATTATATGAGCTCGTTTGTGTACCTCAGCATTTCAGATGAACTGGTTCCAAGAAATTTTAAATATTTTCTACAATGTCCACTTCTCAAATTCTTGGAGTCGTTGATTGTTTTGTTATTTAAGGATCTATGCTTGGTAGCCATAAAAAAGAGGACCACATTTCAACACATGTGTTTGGAGTGCCCGAGGGGAATCATGGCTAAGATTTAAAAAGTAAATAACATGTAAATTTGTACAATTACGAAAATGACGAGGAAACCTTATAACCTTAGATTTATTGACTATTTTTGATAAATACAATAATATTTAATTTTGATTGCATTTCACATTTAAAATTTATGAATTTTTATTTAAGTTTTGTTTTTTCTGTATTTGTTCTTATTCTGTTCGTTTTCATTTTAGTGTTACATTTTATTTATTTGTAGATTTAAAATGTAAAGTGGGACAAGTGCATTTTAATAAATATAAATAAATTTGAGGACTTGAAGTAATTTGTTGTTATAGTTTCAACGAAGCATAAACAAGTAACATATATTTTTTGCTTGATGGCATGTAGCAGGTAACTAGCCAAGATGAAGCTTCCCACCGGTTTAGATTCAGACAACTTAGAAAAGCTCTGCTGGGAATCGACACCTGTCAGCAAAGCGAGTACGAGAAGGCAGACTCGAAGCAATGAATTTATTAGTAATCAAACAATTTGTCGTGATTATTAGCCTTAATTTGACCAATGAATTCGAAAGTCCTCATTCCCGTTGTTGGATTCCTTACAATCATATTCAATGAAAACGAATGGGCTTGTAGCGTTAAAACGTTCGTTCAAACGTAAACTTGTATAGATTTATCATCCACGTGATTGAATTGCGTATGAGTTATTTATAGAATAGATTTCTGTTTCATACAAGGTATTTATGATGGTGTTTTAAAAATACATACTGCATTTATCATAGAAAATTTACGCATGTTAAAGTGAAATTTTTTGGCCTGAAAACCCTCTCTCTCCGAGGAATTAGGAGGCCTACGCCCATGGGCGTGGGACCCCTGGGACGCTAATGGGCTGTTACTACCTTTCTTATCTCTTATTTCTTCGTCCACGAATCGCATATCGCATTGCAACAGGAGCGGGGGTGAAACACGTTCGGAAAAGCAGCCAAGGCCAATATGGTGGCACCCATGGCTCGAATCTTTTCTTTTTTTACTTCATATTTACATATTCTCATATATATGTGGTTAACTATACTTCTCTTCAATGACAGAATCGATTTTGATGACATTTTGATGAGTTTGAAGAAGGGTTTACATTAACTTTCAATTTGATAAGTAACAGATACCGCAATATTTCCAGGGGTTAGGAAAATACGCCGATGATACCGCGGGGAGCAACTAGTCAATATATTGCTGCTAAAGTTGATCTGTTTAGCAACAAAATAAAGTAGACTGACCAACTGCTGGACACAGGCGTCTTCACTGATAGGAGAGGTGGTACTCAAGTGCACTTTTTATCCTTTCATTGTCATAGTCGATCTGTTGGCAATCCAACTCGGCTGGAGAGAGAACAGACGCAGGACCCACAGCTTAACGTGGTCTCAGAGACGGGGGTGGAGCACACCGCTACCTTCCCAACTTCGGGAAAATATTGAGAAAGTTTTAATGGAAAACTCAATCTATCTATCTATACCCCGACCCGTAGCTCAGAAGTGTGGGACTCTGCGAGAGAGGAGACTCTCAATACCCACTAAAACCCAGCGGAACCCTGTTCATTCGTGAGTGACACACCAAAGGATCAGCTTGCGCATTCCTACCTGGTTTTTCGGATGAGTCCGAGGATCTATCTATACCCTTGCTATTGTCCCATGTCAGTTGGGGTCAGCTCTCCTAGTATATAAACGCTATTTGCCTCTATCGAGTGCCATTTGCTGGGCAGACATCCATTAATTTATGTCTGTTTTAATAGTGCTCAACTAAGTTGCGGGGGGGGGGGGGG
>JACTOM010000282.1:2744947-2930666 GCA_015832385.1 Elymnias hypermnestra | reverse complement strand
AGCTGCGGGGGGGGGGGGCACGGCTTTTCTTTCCTTCAATTGCATTTAATGCAGACTTCGTCATATGGCCTTCATCCCTTCTCATTACATGTCCAAACTTTTTTCCTGTATAGGCGCCACTTTAAATGTTCCACGTATATATTCATTCCGGATTAGAAATTAAAATAGAAAAGTCAATATGGTTTTATGAAGTTGACCCACCGACCGACCAAAGACTCGAATCCTGGACCTCATGTCTGTAGTCGAACAAGGTAACCACTAGACCAATGAGTTAGTAAAGATGGTATTCATAAATAATAACTCTAGATGGATATGGAAATTACCTAACGTATCATTTGAATGTGGGTTAAATTATATTCATCCAATCTCTAAGAATATATTTAGAGTAATAAAATAGTTGTTACAAAATAGGCACATTAGAGTTATTTTTATTTTATGTCATTGTCAAGGCTAAAAGAGCTCGTGGCAGTAAGTAACACGAAAGTGTTGGAGACGCCTTTTAAATATTGTTTTCATTTTTATGATCGTCTTTTTATGAAGGGTTATAACAATTTTACAAAAGATATCCTATCGGTGCTTCGTTCTTTACATATAGGAATGTATAGAAGTTCAGTGTTTTGAAAAATTAGACATGCAGTCGTGTTTTATCTACATTTTCATCATTGACTATGAACTGAGTTAGATTAAGCTCTCTCCATTCATCTCTTTTATCACCGTCCCTTTGTAGGGAAACAACATAATAGAGAATGCATTGTGATCCCCCAAACTTCAGTGCTATATATATCCTTACTATTTGTTATTTGAGAGAGAGAGAGAGGGAGAGAGATGGGTGATAGAAAGAGAAAGGGAGATAGACGGGGAGTGACGGGGGGAGACGGGGAAGAGAGAGATAATACACTTTATTGTACACCACAAACATCAAATATATACATTAACTTAATCATAGGGTATAAAAAGGCGTCCTTATCGCTAAGTAGTGATTTCTGTCTATGTAGCTTAGGGTTTGGGAGATTTTGTTACGAAAAAGAGTAGGTTTGAGATAGGCCTTCGAGCCAGAAATTCTGTTAGAAAGATTTTTTTATTATAAGGTATATTGCGACATTAATACTTCGATTTATTGGGCTTGAATTGCTGATATAAACACAATAAATAAATGTTTCTGTGAATTATATCAAGGATTTGCCAATACGTCACATATACAGCGTTAATTAATATATCAGGTATACACAGGCTTCTGTTTAGCGTTATTATATATTTGGTACACAAAATAATACAAATGGCACGATATATCAAACACTCACATGTTAGCTACTACATTTCATACATTAAAATGATATTAAGGTACTATTTTTAATTCCTACTTCTTGTATAACTCTCCTTTTTCAAAATGTCAATGGTAATTATAATTTTTAATTCATTTGCTCTAATCCAAATATATTTTTCTAATTTGTAGTTGATAACACTTGATACTGAAACAGTTTTTTAGATTATTCCAAAGTTAAAGTATCTTTATTCAAGTAAGCCTATTACAGCACTTTTGAATCTTTTTTTTAACATCATTACAATATATTTAAAATTTATTCTATATCTATATACATATAGAGCAATTCATTCACTCCCACGCTTTTTTGTCTTCTATGTATTCTTTCAAATAATAGAATGATTTCTCAATTAGTTTTCTTTTAATAAAATATTCAAATTTATTAAGGGACATCTTTGTAACTTCTTCTGGGAGATTGTTGTAGCAACGTATACGTGAATGACTTTATTTTATGTAGCTTACTAGAATTTACAGCAATTTTTTTCTTAACTTATATGTTATATTAAGCTATTTCTTAAGTTATATGAGGGTTATTCAATTTTTGTCTTAAAAGAGTCAATATTTTTATGCACGTGCAACAGGTTTTCTAATATATATACGCCGTGAACTGTCATTATTTTTATTTGAATGCGTATTTTCAGATTTTGAATCTGTGACTAGCCTACGTAATTGGTTAAAAGGTTTCTTTCATCAAAACGTTAATATTACTGATATATTGTACTGATATATTGACTGCCTTATTGGTCTAGTGGTTAGTATTTTCGACTACAGACATGAGGTCCTGGGTTCGAGTCCCAGGTCGGGCCAATTCAAAAATCAATATTGAGTTTTCTATTAAGATTTTCTCAATATTTGCCCGAAGTTGGGAAGATGGCGGTGTAATCCACCCCCGTGCCTCGGAGAGCACGTTAAGCTGTCGGTCCTGCGCCTGATCTCTCTCAGGTCGTGTCGGATTGCCGTCACATCGGACTATGAGGGTGAAGGAATAGAGAGTGCACTTGTGTACTATGCCTGCCAATCCGCACTAGAGCAGCGTGGTGGGTCCATGCTCTAAAAACCCTCGCACCTCGGAGTGAGAAGGCCTGTGCCCAGCAGTGGGACGTTAATGGGCTGCTATTTACTTTTCCTTTTTTTTATTGTACTGTTTGTTTAATCAGTAAATAAGATAGTTTCAAAATGAATAATCACTGAAATCAACAGAACGCTCGAGTTCGTGTTGGTCGGGATTACGTAGGTATTAACTTATAAAAAAATTATATTACTTTTTCGCAATTAACTCTCTCCGGTCGTGTCGGATTTCCACTTGTTTTATGCCTGCCAACCCGCAGTAGCGCAGCGTGGTGGGTCTGTGCTTTAAAACCCATAAAAAACGGTTTTATAAAGAAATTGAACACGAGACCCTTGTCAGCGAGCGACTTTATCTATGTATGTAAGTAAAGGTAAGTAGCAGCCCATTAACATACCACTGTTGGGCAAAGGCCATAGGACTAAAGAGGCCATTATCTATGTACTAATGTTTATTTAAATTATGTATAACAGAACGTCAAATGGAGTATAATGATTCAATTGATCTTTATTGTTGTATCTTGTAATTTAAAACTCATGACGATTCATTTTAGATATTATAAGTGTTTATACTTTCTATTGTTAAAACAGTCAACAAATATCGGATTTGTAAACCCGTAGAAACCAGTTTCATTTACTCTACTTATTCTTATTCCGTGCTTCAGATAATAGGGTGTAAACAAAATTGTTATTACTAGTACGATATTTTTGTTCGACTTTGTTAATCGACAAATCTATAACACAGAAGATGAAAACTCTTATGCCACTTGTATTTATGTAAAACAACTGTGAAGTATTTTACGGAGCCGTTTAGTAATTAAATTTTTTTCATTTGTATTTTATTTTGAAGCTATGACAGATTTCATGCGACCAATTTTTTTACACCTTGGGTTACATTACAATTTTTTTTGTTCTATTATCAATACATTTTTTTTGTGACTAATTTCTACACTCCTTGGGTTATATTAATGCATTTTTATTAGGGATTCTTAATTTTTTTTTTAGAAAGTAATATAGCCTGCGTCGCTCAGTAAAAATAATGGTGAAAAAATTTTCGAAATCGGTCCAGTAGTTTTTGTGTGAAAACGTAACAAGCATACAAACATACTTGCATACAAAATCTCTTTCTTCTTTTTTATGTTTCAGGAGGCAGACGGGCCTTTTCTCTGGTCATCTGAAGTGCAGGGTATCATCCTCAGCTGCTATTTCTGGGGATATTTCGTTTCACAAATTCCCGGTAAGATATAAAAAGTTTATAACCTTTTTCGTTATTTTATCTCGTGTTGGCATAGAAAATGAAATATAGTTTTCAATCTAAAACTATTTTAACATATGAAACAGATAAATAAATATTATTTTACCGGCTTGTTGTTATTACTTGGAGATAGAAATTGTATAATTACGGATTTGTAAAAGTGAAATAGATACAATGACTTGGAAAGATTTATTTCTTAATATCTTAGATGAATAGATTTATCTGTTATAATCTACACGTAATACATAAAAATCATTCGCTCTTAATAAGTCACGTTAATACTCGAGAACGACTGGACTGATTTGGCTAATTTCGGTTTGGAATTATCTGTGGAAGGCCAGGGAAGGTTTAATAGGTGCTACAATGTCCTTTTGTTTCGGGATAGAGTTGTATTCTTCTGGTATTTCAATTAATTATCACATATCAAATATTGTTACTCATATCGTATTTACCACCGCCATGGTAGCGTCTATCCCCTTACCCCGGGCCGAAGCTGTGGTCTAATCGTAGACTAACTACAAAGTTCACAGATACATAAAAGGTGCGTAAATGTTAAAAAAAATATTTGGGAAATAGTAAGAATAACAATTTCGCTTTCCCTTAGAAATTATTCCTACCTGTCAAATGTTTGATGTTTGTTTATTGTTTACAATATAATGTAAAAGTTTCTTTGCATTTTTTTTTTGTTTGACATATCAAATGTTTCATGTTAGTCCCGTCGTTCAGAAATCAAATTAATTTAAATTCTGTTTTATTTTTCCAATTTTTTTTTGACATTTGACATTGACAACCAACAATTTCTGATCGCAATTGTTAAACTTTCGCGCTAAGTTCATGAGATCCGACCTTACTAAAACGACCGTTACATAGCCGATCGTTTCAGTTCAATATTTTTAAATAATAATAAGCCTTTATTTACTATTACGCATACAAATGTCTAGTTAATAGAATGTTACCAATACAATTAAAAATAGTAATTTTACAAATTATGTTATTTATTTGTCAGTTTTGTATTAATTATTAATATATATTTAGAAATTTTAATTTTAATAATTATAATTTTGATGTGTTATACATTTATTCGTATTAGTTTGGCGTAGAAGTCACCTCTTCGGCTTAGGCCTCCCCCAAATTCATCCAGGTTGCTCTATTTCTTGCTTGGCGCATCCAGTCCGGACTTACACTTTCTGTAAAGATATCGCTCCATCTTTTCCTTTGTCGCCGTCTTTTTCTAATCTGGTCTCTAGGGATCTATTATGTCACCTTCTAGGTCCATCTTGTTTCAATTAGTCTACATACATTTCCAGCCCATTTCAATTTTAAATCTCACGAAATACCCACAAAATAAATATTGGGAATGGTACCCGGGAACCAAAGTTAACAAGATCTGCAGCTGGATTTTACCACTATTGTTGTTTATGAAGGTGCACGTATCGCTGAGCTATTCTCCGCGAAATGGGTTATGTTCTTCAGCGTCTCCATAAACGTGGTGTGTACACTCCTTACACCGGTGATGGCGGAGGCTCACTACGTTGCTGTGGTGGTGATGAGAATCGGTGAAGGCATTGGAGGGGTGAGAGTGAATTATATAAATCTATACTTATGATTATAGATTATAATACTTTTTATTCTACAATCACATTAAACTGACGTTCAATCTGCTTAAAACAAGATATGATAACAATTTTTAGGAGTTATGTTTTATCTACGTTAATATTAAATAGGAAAAAATATACAACTATGTGAGTTTTAATAGGATAAGGATTAATATAGAGGTATGAATAAAATAGTTTGATAATTGACCGTACTTTTACTAATTTTTAAAACTTAACAAAGTAGTTATAGTGGCATCACTACAGTTGTTGGACATATGGTATTCCGGACTTTTTTCTAGATATTAATACGTTCTTTAATATTGTAGAACATTTTTTTGTTCTATCTTCAATAGTTTTCGGAGCACACGCCGTGACAGATTTTTGTGACATTTTTTTCATACCTTGGTTTACATTAATGCATTTTTCTTAGGGATCCCTATAGTTTTTGAGAAAGTAATATAGCCAGGTCACTTAGTGAAAAGGCAGCTTTCTGATAGTAAGAACATTTTTGAAATCGGTCCAGTAGTTTTAGTGTGAATCTATTTTAATTAATTAATCTGAATGTTATGAATCGAAGTGTTATTTAGTCATTACTATAATATGTTGTTAATCAAATCCATTTTAATTAGATTTCGTTTTCTTACGTACATCAAAAGAGAACACTCATATTTTATATTGCATCCGTATGTATGTGATAAAACAGTCTAACATTTACCTCTTATCAGGTCAGTTAATTTGGTTTGGTTGGTTACCTCGCTGGCGCAGTGGTGCGTGTACTCGTTTTGCTAACAGAGGTCCAGGGTTAGGTGCCCGGTGGGGCGGATTTAGGCGATAGCATTTTCTATTTTGTTTGAGTCTGGCCTAGTGGCTAGTTACAGCAAGCAAGATGTAATTGCCTGCCTTATTGGTCTAGTGGTTAGCATATTCGACTACGGACATGTGGTCCTGGGTTCGAGTCCCGGGTCGGGCTAATTCAAAATTCAAAGCTGAGTTTTCTATTAAGATTTTCTCAATATTTGTCCGAGGTTGGGAAGTTGGCGGTGTGATCCACCCCTGTGCTTCGGAGAGCACGTCGTCAGTCCTGCACTCGATCTCTCTTTGGTCTTGGCGGATTCCCGTCACATCCCACTATGAGAGTGAAGGGATAGAGAGTGCACTTCTGTACTATGCCTGCCAATCCGCAATGGAGCAGCGTGATGGATCTATGCTCTAAAACCCCTCTCTCCTATGAGTGTGGAGGCCTATGCTCAGCAGTGGGACGTTAATGGGCTGCTACTTACCGTATAAGATGTGATTGTGTTCTGGTACGATGTTGCATAGAAACCATAAGAGGTAAAAATGTGTCTAAAGGCTTTGATTAGACCTAAAGAAATAAAAAAATGACCCTTTTCAAACTTTTAACCCATTTCTAACCATGCTAGTTCTTGTACTCCAGCTATGACGTCAAAATATGTTTCATATATTTTCGTCTAATGTTTGTTTTATCTATCTCTATTTAATCAAACATCTATTGTTTAATCTCTCGTCGCATGTTAGAATTTTCTTGGCCTACTTTTTTCAGTATTAAACTATTTAGGTTAAGGTCGTTTATATTAATTCATTTTCTAATACTGCAATATCTAATATATTTACCTGGGTAGTATAGTGGCTAGCTTATTGCGTGTTGATTATGATGTCTTGTATTAGATTCAACAGCCTTGGTGCAAGTACTACATAGATTCGATTTCCGAGATAATATATAGTAAGGAGTAGTCCATTTACGTCCCACTACTCATTTGAGAGTGGGTTTTTAGAGCATAGACCCACCGCGCTGCTCCACTGCGGATTTGCAGGCATAGTACACAAGTGTACTCTCTATTCCTTCACTCTCATAGTCCGACGTGACGGCAACCCGAAACGACCGCAGAGACATTAGGCGCAGGACCGACGGCTTAACGTGCTCTCCAAAGCACGGGGGTCGATCACACCCCCAAATTTTTCCCAACTTCAAACAAATAATGAGAAAATCTTAATAGAAAACTTAATATCGATATCGAATTGGCCCGACCCGGGACTCGAACCCAGGACCTCATGTCTGTAGTCGAACATGCTAACCACTAGACCAATGAGGCAGTCAGACCAAAGAGGCTGTGAGGATAATATATAACTGCATATTATATATTTTTTAAATTCGGCTTTGTGAGAATCTCTTCTCTGCATTCAAGCCAAAAGTGATATGTGTAGAAACCATAAAAGAGAAATGATCTTTTAGTAGATTAGCGTGTTTCCATATTAGACTTTATGGTCGATTGAGACACTCCGTGTGAGATTACAGTCAGGTGCTTGCTTGTCAGAAATATAAAAGCATCTATCTGAAGTTAGGAACTTTAAAGGTTATGAATGGTTTTTGGGAGGCTGCTTCCGAAAACTAATATAGATGACGAAAACAAGCACTAATATTAATAACACCTTTGATGATGAAACGGAAAAGAGACGATGCGGATTTTTAAAACGTTTTATAAACACTATTTACGCTCCGTCATATTAGTACAGCTAAATGAAACGATAGTTTCATAAAAATACATTACTTTACAAAAAAAAGTGTGTGTGTACATTTATATACACACTTTAGAAGTTATACTTCTTTGGCGTAAAAAAAAGTACTTAATACATTGAAAGTTTTATTATAACGCATTATCTAGTTAAATGAAATTTATTTAAATATCACAAAAAAATATTTCTACATAATTAAAGAAATGGCAATTTTTTGTTTTAACAAGCAATTTATACATATTGATATTTCCTATTTAATTCACGTCCATTGGTTGTAGTTCAGTATGGCATAAATACTCTTGTCTGAAAGTTATAATTTTAATAAGAATATCCGGTGGATATTTTCAATGTCACAATAAATCTAACAGGTAATATAATAAAATAATTAAGGTATTATATAATTGTGGAATATAAAAAATCTAAAATATTGCTAACTCCAGGGTGTCGGATGTTTGTGACGGTGTTATCGTGCATCGTAAAGATTTACTCTCGTCATTTTTTCAATGAGAAAAGAACTTCAAAAGAAGAACTTCAAAGCATCAATGAGACACAAAATTAAATACAGCTGACGCTCGACTGCACGGGTCAACGACCTCTAGCTGCTAACATGATGGAGCGTAAATAACGCTAATAAAATGTTTAAAAATGTATATATTTTTAAATAGAATCGAATATTTGACCTCATCAAAGGTATCATTAGTACTAGCGCTTGTTTTCATCTCCTAACAAATTATTATAAGTTTAGGAAGTTCGTGATCGGTGGCGTAGATATTGACTTTTTTGAATATTAAATGATAAGAGCTTGTACATATATTTCTAGGTTTTATGATAGGTTACCTGACGGTTATAGTAAAGAGTTTTAGGCATTGGAAAGTATAACGTGTGAAACACTTTATTATGTATGAAGGTTGATTGATATAGAATATTTATTTACGTCAAATCCAATACAATGTCATACTACAAACATCGAAGCACGTGCATGTATATTTGTGCTATCACGGTGATGGATGAACGATATACAAACAAATATCCGTCACAGGTACAAATTCCTTTAAAAATTACTAGCACAAAATATTTACTAATACTCGTTTTGTGAATTACATAATAACTACAATTAATATAAATACTAACTTTGAACATTATTAAGGTTCTATTAACAAAGTTACTTGGAACATCAGAAATTAAAAAAATAAAACTTGATCACTTTTCTAATGTGACCTCCTTAGCGCTTATGACAATATAACCTTTTTAATGTAACTATATGGGGTTTGACTTCATTGTCAGCCCTAATATACCCTATATGCTTGCAAATTATTTTTTATGCATCGTTAAAAATTTTTGTCATTGTGCACTTCTGCTTTAAAAGGTAAGTAGGAGCCGATTAATGTCTCACTGCTGGGCACAGGCCTCCTCACTTATAAGAGAGAGGGTTTTTAGAGCATAGACACACCACAAGTGCACTCTCGTTTCCTTCACTCTCATAGTTCGATGTGACGGGACACGACCGGAGAGAGATCAGGCGCAGTACCGACGGCTTAACGTGCTCTCCGAGCCATGGAGGTTCCCAACATCGGGCAAATATTGAGAAAATCTTAATAGAAAACTCAATATCCATTTTCTAATTGGACCAACCCGGGCCTCGAACCCAGTTCCTCATGTCTGTAGTCGAATATTTTTTTTATTTTTATTTTCCATTGCTAACAGATTAGCGCTTGATTGTGATCTCATCTGTTGGTAAGTGATGATACAGTCTAAGATGGAAGCGCGCTAATCTGTTAAAAGGCGATATACCCCTTACGGTTTCTACACATCGTACCGGAACACAAATCTCTTTGTTTGGCGGTACGTTTTTGCTGGTAGGGTGGTAACTAGCCACGGCCGAAGCCTCCCACCAGTCCAGACTCAGGCAAATTAGAAAATACAAATTCGTCCTACCGGGGATCGAACCCGGGACCTCCGCTAGCAAAGCGAATACTCGCAACACGGCGTCAGCGAGGCCGTCGACATGTTAACCGCTAGACCAATGAGGCAGAGCTCCTGCTTTATATAAACTATAAATATGGAAAATTTCATACACGTCCGTCAGCGCTATATTTTTAAAAATTTGTTAAATATTTTGCTTCGCATAATCATATCTGATTTTTAATAGGGTGTCACTTTTCCATCGATGCACGTATTGCTGTCAAAATGGGCGCCTCCGGCTGAGCGAAGTGTGATGGCCGCCCTAGTGTATGCTGGGACTTCATTGGGCACTGTTATATCGATGCTAATGGCCGGTGTTCTCACTGCTAATCTCGGTAATTATTTTACACTTGCAAACCCATTCGCAAATCCGATACTAATTATTTGATTAGAATCAGATTACTTTTGTAAAGTTCCCATGTTATTTAACGGAGCCTTATTTAAGTATTAAATTGCAAAATTATTAAATACTAATAATCTTCGTACAGCCTACTACTAAAATCGTAACTGAAACAACAAGAATTCGTAATAAAAAAAATCCTTTACGACCAGATTCCCGCCAATGTACGTGACATGTCAAAAACAAATGAAAAAATGTATTCTTTTAAATTTAATTTGATTTTTGAACGATGGGACAAACCCTTGACATTCAAAAGAAAAATACATAAAAAGGTATAATTCTCTATTAAATTTAATGTGTTTTCTAAATTACTTTCAAATTTGATTGGTTGCTAAACGACGGTACAAACAACAAATGTTTGAAATTGTTGTTTTTTACTATTTCAACAAAGAGGTCAACTGCCGAATCCAACTCGGTTGGGCAGCGTTCGGGAAATTACGCCTGATGCTTTCGTCCAATATCCCTCAGTGTCTGAAGACAAAGATCTTCGAAGTGCGTGTTGCCAGTGATGACCTACGGCTTCAAAATGTGTTCGCTGACTATGGGCCTCATACGAAAGCTTAGAGTCACTCAGCGTGCGATGGAGAGGGCTATGCTCGGAGTTTCTCTACGCGATCAAATCAGAAATGAGGAGATCCGTAGCAGAACCAAAGTCACCGAGATAGCCTTACGAATCGCGAACCTGAAGTGAAAATGGGTGGGGGACATAGTCCGATGGACCGATAGATGTTGGGGCCCTAAGGTGCTGGAGTGGCGACCCCGCACCGGAAGGCGCAATATAGGGAGACACCCCACAAGGTGGACCGACGGCATCAAGAGGGATGCCGCTGGAGCAAGGCGGCGCAAGATCGGGCCTTTTGAACATCATTACGTGAGACCTATGTCCAGCAGTGGACGTCCATCGGTTGAAGCGACGACGACTAGTCCAAGCACTTTTTCATATTATCTCAACTTTTAAACATTGCTTGGATTTCCACAAATAATTCAAAACCAATATCAGTCCAGGCGTTTCCAGGTTTTATCGAGGCTAACGAAACACAATTGATCTTTATATATAGAATATTTACAAGAATTTATTCAAAAGAATTCACTTATACAATCATGCTGTTAATATGTTAACTAAGGACTATATCCTGTATAAACTGGCACGAAACTTAAATTTAGCAATCATCATACATACATAATAATTTAATAATTAAGTGTGACAAGTAGAACCTCGATCATCCATACATTAGCTGCTCAAAAATCCGTTTATGAGCCAATTGTCAATTAAAAATTTCATAAAAAAGTTTTCAGGTCTTTTAAAGTAGATACAACCCTATGCATATATTTTTATTTATAAATAGATTAGTAATGCCCGGCTGTTTCACCCGCGTAGATACCGATCTCGTGGCTGTGGAGTCTATTAAGTCGGACTACAGATTTATTTTTGTTATATACACATTTACATTCAAAATCTAATCAATGTATACGGTTGTGTCTGGTCTAATCAATGTGTATGGTTTTACTTCAAAAAGATTATATATCTACCCGACATTAGCTTCAAAATATTCTACAGGTATTATATATCTCTTGATTTCAAGAAGGCAATGAAAGAGTTTTTTTCATTGCTTCACTATTTTTTAGCTTGGCATCCTTGGAATATGAGTTAACTCACCAGTCGCAGGCCCAGCTATAAGGGTCGCTACAATTTTCCTAAGATTGACATTTTTTTAATTCGTTATATGTTTTGAATGAAATGTCCGATTTTAATAATTTAAATTGTATTTTACAGGTATTGAAATGTTCTTTAGTAAAATATAGGATAGGATAAGGATTGTTACAGGGGTATAAATAACATGGTTTAATTATTGTTGGCACATTTGTTAACTTTTAAAATGCACAAAAGTAGTTATAGTGGCATAACTACAGTAGTTGGACATATGCTATCGCAGACTTTTTTATAGATATTAATACGTTCTATAATACTGTAGAACATTTTTTGTTCTATCTTCAATTTTATGTGATCAATTTCTTCACACCTCGGGTTACATTAATGTATTTTAGGGAACCCTATTATTTTGAGATTGGTGAAAAATTTTTTGAAATCGCCCCAGTAGTTTTTATGTAAAAACATTACAAAAACACAAATGTTTCCTCATTATAATGTTTGTTTAGATATACCCACATATATATCTACACTATATGCATGTCTGGTTTAAACATAATTTCACGTTTCCCAGTTGGTTCGGATAATGACAGTTCTACATTACACTTAAATTCTTCAATTAATATAACAGGGTGGGAGAGTGTGTTCTACGTGATGGGAGGTCTGTCGTGTATATGGTGCGTCTTGTGGGTGTGGCTGGTGCAGGATTCCCCGCAGCAGCAGCCCCTGATCAGCAAGCAGGAGAGAGATATGATCGTCACCTCGCTTGGAGGGACAACTGAAGACTATAAACAAAAGGTGAGTCGCTGTCTTTAGCTCGTAAAAGTGCTGGCTTGAACGGAGAAGTATTACGTACCCACAGGTGTTCTACCAGCGTGGAAGGATCCAGTAACATTGTTTTGTCGAGTTTTGTTGGAACGAAGTTCCTTTTCTTTATTAGGTTTATTTACGATTAAAGATGGTAGTATTTCAAATACATGAGCTGCCTGTATAATGCAGATGGTATCCCAAAAGGCCAGACTGGCTATGCATGCAGGAGTGTTGGTGCCAACACTTATGTATGGTAGTGAAAGTTGGGTATGGCAGAAGAATCACAAAAGTAAAATAAATGCGGTAGAGATGAGAGCGTTGAGAAGTTTGAGTGGATTGAAACTGAGTGACAAAGTATGAAATAATGTGATGAAAGAGAACGTTATGGTATAAAAGAAGATGTAGTGACTAAAACTTGAGAAAGGTATGCATAGATATGGTTTTGGTACGTAGAGCGAATGAATAAAAGGAGACTGACAAAAAGGATTTATGACTCAAGAGTGAATGCGACAGTTGGAAAGGGAAGACCAACTCGAACGTTCCTGGATTAAATACAGGACATTTTAAATGGGCCAAGTCAAGAGTACTTTAAGCCGACGAACTTGTATGAAAGGTTTAATGCGAATGAAGGAAGCGAAGGAGATGTGCAAGGATCGTGGCAAGTGGAAGGATGTGGTCTCTTCCTACACCTATGGGAATGAGTCGTGATGCCATGTATGTATATATATCCCCTATCTTCCTTTTTCGATACAGCTTTTTTTAACTCAAGTTTGTCTGGAAGAAATCGCTATCAAGCGATAAAACCGCCTGTTGTACTTTCTTTCTCTATTTAGTTAAGTGTATAAATGAAAATATTTGCCAAAAAGCTTACAAAGAGAATTCCATCTAAAGACGTGCTCAAAAGTTAATTTTTAAAATAAGAGTAGGTAACTGGCGTATCCATCCATCAATTATTTATCAGAACCGAAAACTTAAAAATGAGCCTAGAATGATCATTTTCGGACACTATTTCGTTGTTACACAGATTAACATTAGATATGTATGTAAGTGTATTTTTTGACGTGATAACGTCTTATAAATCGACCCATTAAAATACATGACTCATTGTGACGGACGCTGGGCTCAGACGGATATCTGAGCCCAGCGTCCAATCGTGTGCGCGGAACAAGCGATAGAAAGGCGCGATCGGCCTTATTCTGTTTAATACAAGATGAGGGCCTCGCATGGAGCAGTCTTTTGAGTAGGTACTTGCTTTACTAGCTGAGACTTCGAGGTTCGATCCCAGGTAGGACTAATTTAGGAAATTGCATCTTCTAATTTGTCTAAGTCTGGACTGGTTGGCGGTTTCGGCTGTGCCTAGTGCTGTTTAGTAATCATATGAAGTAAATTATCATTACCAGATTAGCGCGCTTCCATCTTAGATCATCAATTACCGTTAGGTGCGATCATAGACAAGCGCGAACCTATCAGCAATAAAAAAAAGTAATTTTAAATATGTCATCTGTAAACCGACTGCATAAACAACTAACGTTTCATTGGTAGAAACTTCCTGTACCATGGAAGTCTGTTTTGACCTCGGGGCCGTTTTTGGCCATCCTGGTTGCCCACGCGTGCTCCAACTGGGGTTGGTACATGCTCCTCATCGAACTGCCATTTTACATGAAGCAAGTGCTCAAGTTCAACATGTCGGAGGTAAGGGAGATCTTGATAATGTACATGTAACTTGTAAAAATATATAGACTTATTTTTTTGTTCTCTTATTAATAGATTTTTTGTGACTAATTTCTACACTCCTTGGGTTACACTAATACATTTTTATTTGGGATCCCTATATTTTTGAGAGAGTAATGTAGCATATATTGATCAGTGAAAATGCAGCTTTCTAATGATGCAAAATTTGTTGAAATCGGTCCAGTAGTTTTTGTGTGAAAACGTTATAAACATTAGTTTAGATTGCAAGATGTAAACACAATTATAACGCTAATAATAATGACATATTTGTTTATCACTAGAATGCGGTTGCAACTGCGCTGCCATTCCTCTCGTTATGGTTCTTCAGCATTGCTCTCAGTAAGAGCTTGGACTGGTTGCGAGGGAGGGGTCACATTACTACGACTACTGCTAGAAAAGTTGGAACACTTTTCGGTAAGTTGCTTTGGAGTACCGTGGTGAATATCAATTCTCTAAAAACCTGTCTTTTATAACATATCTTTCTTCCATAAATAGGCTGCTACTTACATGATGCGTTGGTTACTTGGAACGAATTTAGTACTGCCAATACCTTAAAAAACTATTGATATGTAAAACAGTCTTAATACCAGTTTGGATATCATAAATAAATTCCAAAATAAAGCACTTAGATGTAGGATGAGTCAATGCACTTTGATACGTAGGAAATAGCGATCTTCAGAAGGACCTCAATACAGAGATAGTTAAAATTGTTAAAACTCATCACCAAAGACTTCACGTGAATCCTGAAGCTGCTAAGCTTCTGGATATCACCCAAATAAAGAGTCAGTTTAAAAGTAAGAAACCTGAGTTTGTAAAAGTTCAGTGACAAATAAAGTGAAGTGGTTTTGAAAGCATGAACTCAATAAAAGAACGTCTATAAACACTCTCTAGACTTAATTAAGTACATTTTAAGTACTCCTGGTAAAAGTATTGGTGCTAAATAAGCTGCCTTATGACCAATAAGCTATAAGCTTGTTTGGAATCATAATGTCATGGGTCAGGCCAATTGGTATTGGGTTTTCTGTTGGGAAATTTTCTTTGGGTAGTTAAGCGAAAGAGTAGTCGTTAAGCCCTTGAGTCTGTATCTAATCTCTCTCTCTGTGAGTGATGGATTTGCCATCCTCCTATTTCGAGAGTGCACGTGTGAATGTACATACAATGCAGCAGTATATCTTTACAATTCTCCATGAGATTGGCCGTCATTTGCCTGGAATTGGGTATTTAATTAAGCGAAAGAGAACAGGTTAAACAAAAATACTTCGCAGGCGTATACTGTTATTTGATTTTTTACAGCGTCAGTGGTACCAGGCATATGCTTGTTGTCATTGTGTTACGTGGGCTGCAACCGCGGACTGGCCGTGGCTTTAACGGCGATTGGTGTCACCGCCATCGGTGGCATGTTTTGTGGATTCCTCTCAAACCACATTGATATTGCGCCTAACTTTGCTGGTAAGTACATACATACGTACACAGCATCACGCCTCATTCCCATATCGGTAGGCAGAAACCACATCCTTTCACTTGCCACGATCCTTGCATATCTTCTTCGTTTCTTTCATTCTCATTAAACCTTTCATACAAGTTCGTCGGTTTAGAGTACTCTTGACCTGGCCGTTATTACAAATGTCCTGAATTTGGTCCAGGAACGTTCGCCTTGGTCTTCCCCTTCCAACTTTCGCATTCACTCTTGACTCATAAATCCTTTTTGTCAGTCTCCTTTCATTCATTCTCTCTACATGCCCAAACCATCTAAGCATACCTTTTTCAATTTTAGTCACTACGTCTTCTTTTATACCACAACGTTCTCTTATCACACTATTTCTTACTCTGTCACTCAGTTTTACTCCACTCATACTTCTCAACGCTCTCGTCTCTATCGCATTTATTTAACTTTTATGTTTCTTCTGTCATATACAACTTTCACTATCATACACAAGTGTTGGCACCAAAACTCCTCCATGCACATTTCTCATTTAAATCCAATATTTTTTTGTATTATATGCAAACTTAAAAATAACATGATGCGTATGTTGTCTTACCTATTACACTATACTTGTCTTGTTACCAGGAACCCTAATGGCTTTAACAAACACAGTAGCCACAATACCCGGCATTGTAGTACCTATTTTCGTTGGCGTCTTGACTCACGGAAATGTAAGTATTAATAATATATCTTATCAATTTTCTTTACCTATAAAATAGAAAGTTATTAATAAATTTCTATTAATTAACATATCACTTGTCATTCTATACACTGTTTTGGTCCTTCGAGCCGAATATTTGTATATAATTTTTTTTAATGAATTATATTACTTTAATTCATTTTTAATAACTTCCTTTTATTTGTTGTATTAATATTTTGGAGTTGGATTTACTTGCATAGTTTTAATTGACTGAAAGACATGTCGTCTTATTTTAGAAAAAACGGTGGTTTGTGCTTAAAACCACATAACCGAAGTGAAAACTAATAGTCCGAAATGAAACTTATTTTCTTGATTTTTATTCTTAAAGTATTCATTTAAGATATATTCATATTTTTATAATTTTTTATAATAATCTATTGTCAGTAACGTTGTATTATGTAATGGATTAAAATACTACGCGATGATTATAACTCACGCGTTGCCAAGAGCCGATTTTACTCGAACGAGCGTTACGGCTTAATCTTATTCAATACCTTCAAAATTTATACAAACAGCTCGCCTATAGAAGTTTCTACTTCAAACAAAGAAATTAATTTCGAGTTTTTTTATATATTATTTTATATTTTAGCAAACCATAACCGCGTGGCGCGTTATCTTCTTCGTGACAATCGCTTTGTACGCAATTGAGATAGTCGTATACACATTATTCGGTTCTGGCGAGCAACAACCTTGGAACAACGTGTCACAGAGTAATGAAGAAAACCCCGAAGAGAAACCTCTTAAGAACTTCACTACCTCAGATGAAAAAGTTGCCGTTTAAAAGTCAAAAGCTCAAATATTATCTTGATTTTATTCAATAAGTTTTATTTGCCATTATTTATAATGATTTATATTCTGATTTGCAAAATTTTAAAATTTTTCGTATGTTAAACGAAGGTCGGCAACCAGCGGCTTACAAGCCACTACATTGTGGGCCCGTAGGCATACACATAAGACAAATAGTTACAAATGGAAAAAAAAAATGTTTTTCTAAAGAATTTGGTTTATTAGACGAAATGTGGCCCGCATAAATATCCTAAAAACATTTGTGTCCCGCGCTAATATTTTGTGTGGCTCGCATTATTATCCACATAACATCTGTGGCGCGCACCAAAATCCTCATAAAACTTGTGGCCCGCACTAATATCCTCACATTTGTGGCCCGCACCAATATCATAGCCATTGTGGCTCGCAACAAAATCCCCATAACACTTGTGGCCCGCCTCAATATCCTCATTTCATTTGTGGCTCGCGTCAATATTCTTATAACATTTCTGGCCCGCACCAAAATCCTCGTAACATTTGTGGCCTGCACCAATATATTCATAAAATTTGTGGCCCGCACCAATATATTAGCATTTATGGCCCGCATCAATATCCTCATAACATTTCTGGCTCCCACTAATATCATAGCATTTATGGCCCGTACCAAAATCCTCATAACATTTGTAGCCTTTCTATAAGAAATGGTTGCTGACCCAAGCGTTAAACCCTCGATGTCTTTTATATTGTTTTCATTTTAGTGAGGTTAATTTAATTCACGATACTATTTGAATTAATCAAATACATACATGATTTCAAAACAAAAATTCTGTTGAAAATATTACATTTCAAGAAATACTGCAAAGCTCAACAATTTATAGAAAACAGTGCCGTTTTAATTGATCAATTCGTAATATTTAAATTATATTACTATTTAAAATGCTGTATTCAAATAAATTTATTGAATTTTGAGCAGAAAATTAACTAAAATATGAACCAATGACTTTATAATTGAAAAGGTACTTATAATATTGACTTGAATTCATTGATTATTATACCACATTGTGTACACATTAAAATTAATTTAAAGCACATATAACTATTGTTTATTTATTAAAAAGGCTAATGCTGATGTTAACTAATGTATTGATGATAAAGGCCAGTGTCCTTAATGATATTATTATATAAAAGGCATTTTTGAAATCTCGTACTTAGATTTAGAAGCAAATATTCGAGCCAATACTTAGTTTTTAAGATTATTTTATACACATACATTTTGAATTAACAAAGACATTTATCAATTTGTGTTACAAAACATAATTTTATAATAGTATAACTTATTAATTACATTAAAATACAGTCAATTAGTTTTTTAGTCTTAAATGTATTTTGAATTGAAATTTCTTTAGGCGCATGAGGCATGAGGCGTTTGAAGGTTAAAAAAAAAAAAAAAGGCATGAGGTATTTTAATTTGCCACTCGTCTTATAATAATTTAATATACTCATAAAATATAAAAATTTCATAAATTCTCTTTTCTAAATTATAAAGACAAAAAACCGTCGAATTTCATTTACAATTCGATGTTACAGATTTCAATAAATTTTTTATATTACTTTTCGACACTTTAAATAACAATTAAATTCCTAACATATCTCCCTTTTTCCCTCCCTCTAAGTCTAGGAATTCTAAAGTTTTAGAGTTGTATAAATATAAACAAGGCTTAAAAAATTGGTTTGCCAAAGAAGTTTTACTTCTGACATGTGTATTTTGTAAGCGCTTTTAATCATTTGTCAACGTATTTTCCCTATATATATATACATACATACATACATATATGACTATTTTAGTTCTTGTAGTTTTTTATTGAAATGTAGCATATATATGCTATAAGGTATAAAACTAATTTGTGCCATAAACATATATTGTAAAATACTAATTTTAATTTAATCTATAAATAAAAAAAACTAAAGGTGGCGATCCGCGAAATCTCTACACTTAAATGGTAATAAAAAAAACTATTGAAATCAGTAAGGAAATGTCGTTTAACCAGATACATTACTCGATAAAAATTCTTAATATATATACTAGGTATTAAGAGACTGTTTCCGACAACGAAGACAGATACCGGCGTCGGCCGCGTGCGTGCGTTGACCCGAGCGTCAGCCGATTTTTGATTTTGTGTTTCATTGTTGGTTTTATTAGTAAAATAATGTATTTTTTATGAAACTATCGTTTCATTTAGCTGTACTAACATAACGGAGCGTAAATAATGCTAGTAAAAAGTTAAAATACGCCTTTTTAAACCAGTATCGATTTTTGTGTCCCATTATCAAAGGTGTTAGAACTATCGTCCGTTTTCGAGAGCTTCTCCTGGGTTCTACTCAACTTTAGTTGAGGGGAGCGGGCCTCGAGGCTGTGCCTGCTTACCTGGGCATCTTCCTCAGAGATCAATTTGATGCCTGGTACTTTATTTTGCCCGCATTCATACGCTAGCGGGTCCATCCAGGTCAATTAATTAAATGGTAAAGTCCTGGTATCGCCACTGATATTGCGTCGTCATCATCGCCTACATCAGGAGCCGGTGACAGCAGAAGCTGGCAGGGGCGCCCAGTGTTTGTTGCCCTTGGGTGCTGGTTGGCAATACCGTGGAGGTGTATGTGTGGGGAGTTTTCCGCGTGGGAACATACTCCTCGTCAAGTTCCGGATGAACAACTCCTGGGTGGGCATCCTGGTGTCACGGTAGATGACGTCATTTCTGACGTACATCGGAGCTCCTACTATCAGATGTAGGCACTTGTTCTGTTGTTTTCGGGAGCGGTTTCCTAACACCTTGTATAGGGGACGCTACAATAACGTCGAAAAAAAAGGATGCTGAATAGATTTCGAGATATAATGTATAAAACATAGTGAAATATATAGTTTCGTTTGTTTTAATAATTATACTATGTCTACACATACATTAACTGTTAATAATTGGGTCGCCACCTTCATCAAGGATTTAAAACTGTTTTGGATAAATTATTATCTCAATATTGACTTTCGAGTTTAAATTTATCGACCCTGAAGTACTTCTACGCTACATAATACAGTCTTTTGGATTTGTATCCAAATATGTAGTTTTTAGTTAATGGGAAACATTTTATGACAAATACTTGATCCTTTCTAATATGCTTTTACCATTAATTATTAAAAGCAATTTAAGTCTTTCTAATGTCACTTATGACTGAAAAATATACTGTAATTTTTGATTTATTAACAACACTTTAAGTAATTTCAAATTTAGGTTGTAAGATTGAGTGTATTTTTAAGTTAAACAGCTTAATGAGCCATGAATCTTTAGCAAGTAAGGTACATACTTAAATATATAAGCATTTTATATGAGGCATTTATAGCGAACAGGTTTTTCGATGCATTTTCAAATATATAAATAAAAATTAAGGCTTCCTAGTATTTTTATTTGCTAACCAAAGAATGTTTGATATATACATAAAGACAAGCTATATTTGCTATCTATACATTATTAAAGCTAAAATAAAGAACTGTGAAGTATCTATTTATGAATATTTAATATGATATTGTACTTAATGTTTGATCTAATAAATGTCTATAAACACGATATATGTTTTATTTAATAGTTTTAGATTTATATAACAGTTTTTACTTTACTTACAAGCAGTTTTTATTTCTGTCAATTTTTACTTTGCTTACAGCAGTTTTTATTGCTGTTTATTTCACTTATAACCAATTTTTTGTTCTTGTCAGTTTTTACTTAGAATCAGTTTTTTATTGTCAGTTTTTATACTACAGCAAAAATATTATTTGACGATTCAAAAGTGTTGCAATATGCTTACTTGAATAAAGATATTTCGATTTGATTTGCAGGTTTTCATTGCAGTCAGTTTATACTTGGAAGCAGTTTTTGTTGTTGTCAGTTTTTATATTACAGCAAAAATATTATTTGACGATTCAAGTGTTGCAATATGCTTACTTGAATAAAGATATTTCGATTTGATTTGCAGGTTTTCATTGCTGTGACTTTATATTTGGAAGCAGTTTTTTATTGTTGTCAGTTTTTATATTACAGCAAAAATATTATTTGACGATTCAAAAGTGTTGCAATATGCTTACTTGAATAGAGATATTTCGATTTGATTTGTTGGTTTTCATTGCAGTCAGTTTATATTTGGAAGCAGTTTTTTATTACAGAAAAAATATTATTTGACGATTCAAAAGTGTTGCAATATGCTTACTTGAATAAAGATATTTCGATTTGATTTGCAGTTTTTCATTGCTGTCAGTTTATACTTGGAACCAGATTTTTGTTGCTGTCTGTTTTACAACCGTATTTACTTACTATTAATGTCAGATTAATGCTTGATTATGATGTCACTTGATAATACTTTGATGCGTTAAATCCTGAGGTATTGAGCCTCTTATTGGTTTTCACACAGTATAGTACTGGATCGCAAACTTTTTGCTTGAAATCACGTCATAGATATTATGGTTGTAATGTAATGTTATGCTTGCGACCGAAGCCTCTCACCAATTCACACTCAGACAAATTAAAAAATATAATTTCCTAAATTTGCGCCACCGGAAATCGAATCTAGGACTTTCATTAGCTAGGTACTTCCAGCACTACGCCGACGATAGCAAAAAAAATTTTTTACAATTTTTTTTTAAATTACACAGTTTATCTAAATACGTATAAAAAATTCTCTGTCAGTGTTTAATCGCGATGAACTATTCAAATGCTTTTGATAATTTTTAATATAAGTGGAGATTTCAGGATAGATAATGAAGTATTTTTTTCGATCCGGGACGAAAAGTGTGCTTTTTGACCTCTCTCTCTTGTAGAAAGTGGGGTATATTACATATTATAGCTTAAAATACTGAAAAATTCGCTTTCAGAGATAATCAATCTAGAAATTAGAAAATAATTCTTAGTATACTAATTAAATTACTGGCGGTTATATTTAATGTTCTAAAAGCGTGGGGTGCGTTGTATGACATTTTAAACTAACTCCGCAACTCCGGAATAAAACTAGTAAATATAGTAATTTAGTTTATCTTCAGAAGCGTGCTTTTTAGCGCGATCTATAAAACAATCATCTTTATATTTCCACAAATGTTTAGATAAGAGTTTTATATATCTTGGGTAGGTATGTATGAGAATTAATAGTAAAATATTTTACTCGTTCCGGGATTTAATGTTCTATTTTCGGCGCGGGACAAAATGGCTTCGTTTATTACCTTTTTTTAGCTGGTAAATAATTTTAAGCACAAACCCTTACCATGGATTTGAAGTCTGGGACTCGGTGAGAGAGGAGGCCTCATAACACCCACTAAAATCCAGCGACACCTGCTTCATCCATGAGTAAGGCGTCAGGGTTTCAACTTTTGTATCACTAGTGTCCTGGATGAGTTCGATTGAGGATTCACGGAGGCAGGAGGTGCGAACACATGCCTCGCCTAGTACCCCGTCTCATTGAGCGACGAAACTAAACAGTGACGGCAGTGGATTTGAATCCGTGACTTCTCTGAACGAGAACTCATTTATATGTCTTTTGGAGTCTTTAGCAGTCGGACATAAATAAAAAAGGATATTTATTATTTAATTATTAATTTATTATTAATCTTAGAATTAAATGATTTAGTTAACATATAAATAATATACCTCATTTGACCCTTACAAGTCTTGCAATGTATGCGGGTCCGAAGTTAGCAGTGATATCTGGTACTATGAGCTGCCCATACTTGGGACGTGCAGGACCAGTTCCCAGGCGCACCGTGCTGCTTAATGCCCTAAAAGGCTCTGATATGTCTCTGTAATTTTAAGAAATATAGACTTTTAAAATAACTTTATCTCGCTGTAAAGTCAGCCTTATTTTTTAATCAAGTATTCAATAAATTAAATAATCTTTGACTCGTTATTTAGAGACAAGGGTGCATTTTGTACATTTGGTTTTTCTTACTAATGTGTTATATGTATAATAAAGGGTATAAAAAAACCTTAATACGAGTAGATTTTGAAATCTGTTATGAATCAGGCTTTCAAACCACTTTGTCGTCTTTTAATGTCGTAAGCATATAGCAATGTTGCAAACATTTAGAGGTCATGATTGTAGAAACTATAAAATAGAGGACTGAGGACAGACCCTTGAGGGAGACATTTTTCAGACTGTTCTGGGGAGAAGAGATTGTGATTGGTGTTTAACCAAAATAGTTGTGCAAAGTTTTCCATAAATTTAATTTTTTTAACATAAATTACATATTGATGGCCCCTACGTACAAAGAGTTAAGTATAAAATACTAAATTCTAGTAAGGCAATGTTTTTAATAAATTATTAATTATTGTACTAACTCTACTTAACCTGTACATAACCTAAAAATCTAACTACCTTCTATATTTATTTATTCGGAAGTCAACACACAAATTGACTTAAATAATAAACCTATACTTTTTAAAAGTTAGAATAAAAAAATAAACAGAATGGTAAAAAAAGAAACATTAACTATTAAATAAAAATTATTCAACTTTACATTTGAATAATGTAGTCCTGAAATATATTTATGTTGGCTTTTTAAAATATGTCATTATACTCATCTGTCATATTATAATGTTTTTAAGCATTATCTTTTAATAGTTAAATGATTAAAAAAACATGACCTTGTTTGATATTACAAAAAAATGTCAAAATTATAATGTAAAGTGTTATACAAAAACTAGAAGTAATTTTTAATAGAGTTTACGAATGGAGTTCTAAAGTGATGCACGATGTAAGTAAATATACTGTTTACCTGACAGTAGCCATGATGCCGTGGATCTGGAAGGCCATCTTGAGCGCCGTATGAACTACACCATCGTTTTGTGCGGGACTCAAAGAGCACGTGGAGTATACCACCGCCCCACCCACCTTCACCACTCGCAAAGCATTACTGCAATAAAAGCCACATTCGTTAAAAAGTTAGCAAAGTTTTGATTTACATAAATTTCATCAAAATTATTGTAAATCAATTCAAACTTTATATGATTGACATAAGTATATTTTATTTATTTATTTATTGGTAATCCGACAGCGTTTTAACAAATTTGTACATAAAATACTTCGTACTTACATAAAATAAGGCCAATTACGGATTACATATATTATTAAAAATATTTAAAATAACAGAGTAGATGTTAAGAAGTAAAAATTTGGAAACAATGTTAAAAAAAAACTGAGATATTGGTCTAGTGGTTAGCATGTTCGACTACAGACATGAGGTCCTGAGTTCGAATCCCGGGTTGGGCCAATTCAAAAATCAATATTGAGTTTTCGAATTAGGATTTTCTCAATATTTGCCCGAAGTTGAGAGAGCACGTTAAGCCGTCGGTCCTGCGCCTGATCTTTCTCCGGTCATGTCGGATTTCCGTCACAACGGTCTATGAGAGTGAAGGAATAGAGAGTGCACTTGTGTACTATGCCTGCCAATCCGCAGTGGAGCAGCGTGGTGGGTCTATGCTCTAAAAAACCTTCGGTACTCGGAGTGAGGAGGCCTGTGCCCAGCAGTGGGACGTTAATGGGCTGCTACTTACTTACTTTTTACTTACGAGGAGTTAGTGAGTGTTATGTAGGTGTGAGTGGGTATGTAAGAATGTGTGAGTGTATTTGTATTTGTTGATGAAATTTAGTCATGTAAAAAGAATGTTTCGTATAAAAAAAGCTGATATGTGTATATGTGGTTTAGAGTATGTGTATAATAACCAAAGCCAATACCCCCAGTATGAGCTTTGGTTATTTGATTTTGTTTATTTGTTCTATGAACTTTTATTATCTCCTTTTTAAAGGATTCTTTAGATAGATAAAGTAAGTCAAGTTGTGAATAATATTTGTTATAAGTTTGTGAAAGACGTTTAAAATAACAACGATATCTGTTATTGTTACAAAAAATATGTGTTACTGTTATTGTTGTTTAGAAATGTACTTTAAAACAATTATTTAGAGTTCGACGTAGGTCACAATCACTTCTATAAAATTAATTATAAACTTGGCATGTGAGCTTGCGTGCGTGCGTATCTGTTATGTAAATATATATTTTTTTAATACTAACAGTAACAACTGCGACTGTAGTTCGGGTATCCTGAGCCGTTCCTTGACGCGGTCTGCTCTGAAGATGTTATTTTCATCCTCCATCACTGAATGTCTGTCTGTTGTACACGGTACATCAACCAATACCTATAAGCGCGAAATCGTGAATTGTTTAAATAAATAATCAAAGGTGTTATTTTATATTAAACCTCCTTTAATACATGCAAATTTCGTTTAGTTTACCTAAATGTATATCATTAGTTTCCATTTCTTAATAGTAGAGAGAGAATACACTTCATTGTACATTATAAATAACACATGAAATATACACACCGGCATATTTAGCGGAAAAGCGTAGGTGTTGTCTAAAGGGTTTAGGACGAATAGATTAAAACGGACGCATTAAAAAAACACATTGACATACATACTAATATATAGTTGTCAATTAAGTCCACAGGGAGAGTTGGTGAATTTTGATGAGGTTTTTAAATATATTCAGAGATTTTGCCTCTCTATCATAAGTGGTAGCTTGTTCCATAATTCAATCTGAATATGAACCGAATAGAGAGTTTTTGTAAAGCTTGTTCAATTGGTCCTCGGTCAGATTAGGATAAAGTTGCATTAGCGTAATCATAAATGAAGAGAAGTAGTATTTGCAAGCATAATTTTGGTAGGTATAGGAAGCAGTGAGCACAAATGGCGCTTTACTAATTCTCTCATATGTACCAAATTAATAAAAAAAGGAACTCATATGTAAAGTGCTTTTACATAATTTATTATATAACATAAGTATTTACTGGTGTTGAGCAGCCAAGGTAAGTTTTGAATACATGATGTTTAAAAGGTCAAAAGATTTTAAAACGACTTCAAGGCCTAGATATCCTAAATGAAATTTCTTATAATAAGTCAGATGCATCTAAAGTCTTGTTAAGTAATTTGTGTAAAATAAAAAAGGTTTAGTAGGAAAAAATCTAAAAAAATACATATTCTCATATATTTTTTGCAATTGGCTTTTAGAAATATCGATTTTTTTTATTAATTATAGATATCAGTTGTGATTGGATTTAGAAGAGGAATGGGATGTACGGATCAGGCCTATGATCGAGTGGTGAGGAATGAGCTGTGGTCAACGTTATCGACATATGAGATGAGCGGTAATCTGATTCAAGCACTGAAGTCTCTCTATGAGGGTTTTATTGCTTGTGTCAGAATAAACGGAGCGTACACGGAGTGGTTTCCTGTCGAAAGAGGTGTTCGACAGGGATGTGTTGCGTCACCATGGCTGTTCAACCTATTCATGGATAACTGTTTGACAGATTTAACAGAAAGTATGTATGGGATAAGAATGAATGAATTACTCATCATATGTTTACTCTACGCTGATGATCAAGTAATACTTGCATCATCTACTAATAAGCTACAGGAGATGGTAAATATTATGAATGAAGCTTTGAAAGGGAAAGGAATGAAAGTGAATGTAAACAAAACGAAAGTTATGCTTTTTTAAAGATATTTAATGAGAATGAAAGAAGCGAAGGTGTGCTGTGGCAACCAGTAAGTGGGTTTGGAGTAATTCCGCTTTTCTTATTTATTAAATCTTTTTATTTTGCATACTGTAAACTGTTGGTGTCCTATTTAAATAAATAAAAGTATTATATGAATGGTCAGTATACCTTGTCGAAGCCTTGGTCATCTGTAAACGCACGACCATCCACTCTGGTAAGCAACACACGCTCTCTCCACTTGTTCCCCGTCTCGTAGTCTATCAGGTAATCACGAAATATCCTCTCTATCCTGTCAAATACATATCATTATGTGGGACGCCCGGTTAGTGGCAGAATTTATATATATGTCGGAGAATAAGAGAAAGAGAGCATAAAGCATAGGGGCGTAAGGTTCTTCGCCGACATCGTCATTAATGGCATCATATCGATCAATAAATCGCATCAATTTCCATACTGTGGGCGTTTGTGGGTAATGTTGGTGCAATCAAACACTTTATTAATTAACTCAGATTATAATGTCCAATCACTTAATGTTCCCGATAACAATATACAAAAAACATTAACAATGATAGATACGAATGCGATGCAGTTTCAATAGTCGGCCGGTCTGGCGGGCCGTCATCCGAGAACTACCGAGTCCGCCGCCGGCTCACGACACATGACTTTGTCCCACGCCGATAGATAGATGGCGCCAGCATACATTCTCATTAACATACATAATTGTCTTTTGCACTTTTATGAAATATTTTTCTGTAACCTTTTTACATGATTTTTATAAATAAAACAAAATGTCTTAAGTTTAGTCTGCCTAATGTTAAACAAATGCAAACCTTTGTTAAACTTAATAATGAGGAACTAGACCTTGTATACAGTACCGTTTTCTTAGGCATTACGTTAGATAACAGATTACAGTGGGGGCCCCATATAAGTGGTCTATCGAACAGGCTCAGCCCTGCGGCTTACGCAGTTAAAAGAATTCGTCGTCTGACAGATGTTGATACTGCCAGACTGGTATATTTCAGCTATTTTCACAGCATTATGTCATACGGTATTCTACTTTGGGGTAATGCTGCTGATATAGATGCAATATTTGTGCTGCAGAAAAGGGCCGTTCGTNCATTGCAGTCAGTTTATACTTGGAAGCAGTTTTTGTTGTTGTCAGTTTTTTATTACAGCAAAAATATTATTTGACGATTCAAAAGTGTTGCAATATGCTTACTTGAATAAAGATATTTCGATTTGATTTGCAGGTTTTCATTGCAGTCAGTTTATACTTGGAAGCAGTTTTTGTTGTTGTCAGTTTTTTATTACAGCAAAAATATTATTTGACGATTCAAAAGTGTTGCAATATGCTTACTTGAATAAAGATATTTCGATTTGATTTGCAGGTTTTCATTGCAGTCAGTTTATACTTGGAAGCAGTTTTTGTTGTTGTCAGTTTTTTATTACAGCAAAAATATTATTTGACGATTCAAAAGTGTTGCAATATGCTTACTTGAATAAAGATATTTCGATTTGATTTGCAGGTTTTCATTGCAGTCAGTTTATACTTGGAAGCAGTTTTTGTTGTTGTCAGTTTTTTATTACAGCAAAAATATTATTTGACGATTCAAAAGTGTTGCAATATGCTTACTTGAATAAAGATATTTCGATTTGATTTGCAGGTTTTCATTGCAGTCAGTTTATACTTGGAAGCAGTTTTTGTTGTTGTCAGTTTTTTATTACAGCAAAAATATTATTTGACGATTCAAAAGTGTTGCAATATGCTTACTTGAATAAAGATATTTCGATTTGATTTGCAGGTTTTCATTGCAGTCAGTTTATACTTGGAAGCAGTTTTTGTTGTTGTCAGTTTTTTATTACAGCAAAAATATTATTTGACGATTCAAAAGTGTTGCAATATGCTTACTTGAATAAAGATATTTCGATTTGATTTGCAGGTTTTCATTGCAGTCAGTTTATACTTGGAAGCAGTTTTTGTTGTTGTCAGTTTTTTATTACAGCAAAAATATTATTTGACGATTCAAAAGTGTTGCAATATGCTTACTTGAATAAAGATATTTCGATTTGATTTGCAGGTTTTCATTGCAGTCAGTTTATACTTGGAAGCAGTTTTTGTTGTTGTCAGTTTTTTATTACAGCAAAAATATTATTTGACGATTCAAAAGTGTTGCAATATGCTTACTTGAATAAAGATATTTCGATTTGATTTGCAGGTTTTCATTGCAGTCAGTTTATACTTGGAAGCAGTTTTTGTTGTTGTCAGTTTTTTATTACAGCAAAAATATTATTTGACGATTCAAAAGTGTTGCAATATGCTTACTTGAATAAAGATATTTCGATTTGATTTGCAGGTTTTCATTGCAGTCAGTTTATACTTGGAAGCAGTTTTTGTTGTTGTCAGTTTTTTATTACAGCAAAAATATTATTTGACGATTCAAAAGTGTTGCAATATGCTTACTTGAATAAAGATATTTCGATTTGATTTGCAGGTTTTCATTGCAGTCAGTTTATACTTGGAAGCAGTTTTTGTTGTTGTCAGTTTTTTATTACAGCAAAAATATTATTTGACGATTCAAAAGTGTTGCAATATGCTTACTTGAATAAAGATATTTCGATTTGATTTGCAGGTTTTCATTGCAGTCAGTTTATACTTGGAAGCAGTTTTTGTTGTTGTCAGTTTTTTATTACAGCAAAAATATTATTTGACGATTCAAAAGTGTTGCAATATGCTTACTTGAATAAAGATATTTCGATTTGATTTGCAGGTTTTCATTGCAGTCAGTTTATACTTGGAAGCAGTTTTTGTTGTTGTCAGTTTTTTATTACAGCAAAAATATTATTTGACGATTCAAAAGTGTTGCAATATGCTTACTTGAATAAAGATATTTCGATTTGATTTGCAGGTTTTCATTGCAGTCAGTTTATACTTGGAAGCAGTTTTTGTTGTTGTCAGTTTTTTATTACAGCAAAAATATTATTTGACGATTCAAAAGTGTTGCAATATGCTTACTTGAATAAAGATATTTCGATTTGATTTGCAGGTTTTCATTGCAGTCAGTTTATACTTGGAAGCAGTTTTTGTTGTTGTCAGTTTTTTATTACAGCAAAAATATTATTTGACGATTCAAAAGTGTTGCAATATGCTTACTTGAATAAAGATATTTCGATTTGATTTGCAGGTTTTCATTGCAGTCAGTTTATACTTGGAAGCAGTTTTTGTTGTTGTCAGTTTTTTATTACAGCAAAAATATTATTTGACGATTCAAAAGTGTTGCAATATGCTTACTTGAATAAAGATATTTCGATTTGATTTGCAGGTTTTCATTGCAGTCAGTTTATACTTGGAAGCAGTTTTTGTTGTTGTCAGTTTTTTATTACAGCAAAAATATTATTTGACGATTCAAAAGTGTTGCAATATGCTTACTTGAATAAAGATATTTCGATTTGATTTGCAGGTTTTCATTGCAGTCAGTTTATACTTGGAAGCAGTTTTTGTTGTTGTCAGTTTTTTATTACAGCAAAAATATTATTTGACGATTCAAAAGTGTTGCAATATGCTTACTTGAATAAAGATATTTCGATTTGATTTGCAGGTTTTCATTGCAGTCAGTTTATACTTGGAAGCAGTTTTTGTTGTTGTCAGTTTTTTATTACAGCAAAAATATTATTTGACGATTCAAAAGTGTTGCAATATGCTTACTTGAATAAAGATATTTCGATTTGATTTGCAGGTTTTCATTGCAGTCAGTTTATACTTGGAAGCAGTTTTTGTTGTTGTCAGTTTTTTATTACAGCAAAAATATTATTTGACGATTCAAAAGTGTTGCAATATGCTTACTTGAATAAAGATATTTCGATTTGATTTGCAGGTTTTCATTGCAGTCAGTTTATACTTGGAAGCAGTTTTTGTTGTTGTCAGTTTTTTATTACAGCAAAAATATTATTTGACGATTCAAAAGTGTTGCAATATGCTTACTTGAATAAAGATATTTCGATTTGATTTGCAGGTTTTCATTGCAGTCAGTTTATACTTGGAAGCAGTTTTTTGTTGCTGTCAGTTTTTACTTAAAATCAGTTATTTTATTGCTTTCAGTTTTACAATTGTATTTACTTACTATTAATCTCAGATTAACGCTTGATTATGATGTCACTTGATAATACAATCTTTGATGCGTTAAATCCTGGTATGAGGTTTTGGGCCTCTTATTGGTTTTCACACAGTATAGTACTGGAACGCAAACTTTTTGCTTGAAATCACGTCATAGATGTTATGGTTGTAACTGGTTGCGACCGAAGCCTCTCACCAATTCACACTCAGACAAATAAAAAAATATAATTTCCTAAATTTTCCCCATCGGAAATCGAATCTAGGACTTTCATGCGAGGTACTTCCAATTCGGTTTAATCGCGATGAACTATTCAAACGCTTTTGATAATTTTTAATATGAGTGGAGATTTTAGGATAGATATTGAAGTATTTTTTTCGATCCGGGACGAAAAATGCGCTTTTTGATTTCTCTCTCTTGTAGAAAGTAGGGTATATTACATATTTCAGCTTAACATACTTTTATTTACTTTTTTTATATATCTTGGGTAGGTATGTATGAGGATTGATGTAAAGTTGATTGTTAAGTTTTTTACTCGTTCCGGGATGAAAAGTTCTATTTTCGGCCCCATATATGCGGGACAAAAGTGCCTCGTTTTCTACTTTTTTTCGCTGGTAAATACTTTTAAGCACAAACCCTTACCATTGATTTGAAGTCTGGGACTCAGTGAGAGAGGAGGCCTCACAACACCCACTAAAATCCAGCGAAGCCTTCTTCATCCATGAGTAAGGCGCCAGGGTTTCAACTTTCGTATTAATAGTGTCCTGGATGAGTCCGATTGAGGATTCACGGAGGCAGGAGGTGCGAACACATGCCTCGCGTAGTACCCCGTTTCCTTAAGCGACGAAACTAAACAGTGACTGCAGTGGATTTGAATCCGTCACTTTTCTAAACAAGAACTCATTTATCATGTCTTGAGCAGTGGGACGTAAAAAAAAAGGATATTTATTATTTAATTATCAATTTATTATTAATCTTAGAATTAAATGATTTATTTAACATATAAATAATTGTTATATACCTCATTTGACCCTTACAAGTCTTGCAATGTATGCGGGTCCGAAGTTGGCAGTGATATCTGGTACTATGAGCTGCCCATACTTGGGACGTGCAGGACCAGTTCCCAGGCGCACCGTGCTGCTTAATGCCCTAAAAGGATCTGATATGTCTCTGTAAATAAAAAAAAAAAAATTTAAAATAAGTATATAGCTGTAAAGTCTGCCTTATTTTTTAATCAAGTATTCAATGAATCAAATAATCTTTGATATAGCAGGGACTCGTTATTTAGCGATAAGGCCACATTTTTGTATCTTTGGGTATTTTTATTATTAATAAGATATTGTTTTACTAATGTCTTATATGTATTATATAATAAAGAGTATAAAAAAATCTTCAATCTTCGAGTAGGTTTTTAAAGCCTTAATGAAACAGACTTTTAAACTACTTTTCGTCTTTTAATATCATCAGCTTGTTGCAATAGGTTTCTAGGCAACATAAACATGTAGAGGTCATGAGTGTAGATTTTATACAGTAGAGGACTGAGGACAGAGCCTTGAGGGAGACATTTTCCAGACTGTTCTGGGGGGAAGAGATGGTGATTGGTGTTTAATCAAAAAAGTTGTGCAAAGTTTTCCATAAATTTAATTTTTTTAACATAAATTACATATTGATGGCCCCTACGATGGCCCAAAGAGTTAAGTATAAAACACAAATTTCTAGTAAGACAATGTTTTTAATAAATTATTAATTATTGTACTAACTCTACTTAACCTGTACATAACCTAAAAACCTAACTACCTTCTATATTTATTTATTCGGAAGTCAACACACAAATTGACTTAAATACTAATAAACCTATAATTTTTTAAAGTTGCTATGCTATGCAGAATGCTATGCTAAAAAAAAGAAACATTAACTATTAAATAAAAATGATTCAACTTAACATTTGAATAATGTAGTCCTGAAATATATTTATGTTGGCTTTTCAAAATATGTCATTATACTCATCTGTCATATTATGATGTTTTTAAGCATTATCTTTTAATAGTTAAATGATTAAAAAAACATGACCTTGTTTGATATTACAAAAAAATGTCAAAATTATAATGTAAAGTGTTATACAAAAACTAGAAGTAATTTTTAATAGAGTTTACGAATGGAGTTCTAAAGTGATGCACGATGTAAGTAAATATACTGTTTACCTGACAGTAGCCATGATGCCGTGGATCTGGAAGGCCATCTTGAGAGCCGTATGAACTACCCCATCGTTTTGTGCGGGACTCAAAGAACACGTGGAGTATACCACAGCCCCACCCACCTTCACCACTCGCAAAGCATTACTGAAATAAAAGCCACATTCGTTAAAAAGTTGGCAAAGTTTTGATTTACATAAATTTCATCAAAATTATTGTAAATCAATTCAAACAATATATGATTAACATAAATTTATTTTATTTATTTATTTATTGGTAATCAGACAGCGTTTTAACAAATTCGTACGTAAAATACTTAATACTTACATAAAATAAGGCCAATTACGGATTACACAAATTATTAAACAATATTCAAAATAACAGAGTAGATATTAAGAAGTAAAAATTTGGAAACAATGTAATTTGGAAAAACAAAACTGAGATATGGGTCTAGTGTTCGACTACAGACATGAGGTCCTGGGTTCGAATCCCGTGTTGAAAATTTAAAAAAATTAATATTGAGTTTTCGAATTAGGATTTTCTCAATATTTGCCCGCAAGTTGAGAGAGCACGTTAAGCCGTCGGTCCTGCGCCTGATCTTTCTCCGGTCGTGTCTGATTTCCGTCACAACGGTCTATGAGAGTGAAGGAATAGCGAGTGCACTTGTGTACTATGCCTGCCAATCCGGAGTGGAGCAGCGTGGTGGGTCGATGCTCTAAAAAACCCTCGCTCCTCGGAGTGAGGAGACCTGTGCCCAGCAGTGGGATGTTAATGGGCTGCTACTTACTTACGTTTTACTTACGGTGAGTTAGTGAGTGTTATGTAGGTGTGAGTGGGTACGTAAGAATGTGTGAATGTATTTGTATTTGTTGATGAAATTTAGTCATGTAAAAAGAATTCGTGCCTGTTTCGTATGAAAAAAGCTGATATGTTTATATGTGGTTTAGAGTATGTGTATAATAACCAAAGCCAATACCCCCAGTATTAGCTTTGGTTATTTAATTTTGTTTATTTATTCTACGAACTTTTATTATCTCCTTTTTAAAGGATTCTTTAGATAGATAAAATAAGTCAAGTTGTGAAATCACAACGATATCTGTTATTGTTACAAAAAAATATGTGTTACTGTTATTGTTATTTTAAAATGTACTTTAAGGTCACACTCATTTCTATAAAATTAATAATAAATTGGCATGTGAGTGTGCGTGCGTGCGTATCTGTTATGTAAATATATATTTTTTTAATACTAACAGTAACAACTGCGACTGTAGTTCGGGTATCCTGAGCCGTTCCTTGACGCGGTCTGCTCTGAAGATGTTATTTTCATCCTCCATCACTGAATGTCTGTCTGTTGTACACGGTACATCAACCAATACCTATAAGCGCGAATTCGTGAATTGTTTAAAAAAATAATCAAAGGCGTTATTTGATATTAAACCTCCTTTAATACATGCAAATTTCGTTTAGTTTACCTAAATTTATATCATTAGTTTCCATTTCTTAATAGTAGAGAGAGAATACACTTCATTGTACATCATAAATAATACATGAAATATACACACCGGCATATTTAGCGGAAAAGGGTAGGTGGAAAAGGTTTAGGACGAATAGAATAAAACTGATGCAATAAAAAAAACACATTGACATACATACTAATATATATATAGTTGTCATTTAAGTCCACAGGGAGAGGTGGTGAATTTTGATGAGGTTTTTAAATATATTCAGAGATTTAGCCTCTCTATCATAAGTGGTCAAAGCTACAAGACCAAAAAAGAGATCAACTTAAAGCCAGACCACCTTCGGCTACAACATGTAATTATTGCGGTGGTGTCCTGACCTGTCCTGAGTGTGCTCGCACATTTCTAAGAAAAATTGGCTATATTAGTCACACGCGAGCGCACGGAAGGGCAACGGGACCAACGTGAAGATATCATAAAAGCAGTCGCTGTAGCCGAAATTGGCTAGGACCTTATTATTATTATATTATTATCATAAGTGGTAGCTTGTTCCATAATTCAATCCGAATATTAACCGAATAGAGTTTTTGTAAAGCTTGTTCAATTGGTCCTCGGTCAGATTAGGATAAAGTTGCATTAGCGTAATCAAGAATGAAGAGAAGTAGTATTTGCAAGCATAATTTTGGTAGGTATAGGAAGCAGTGAGCGCAAATGGCGCTTTACTCTCTCATATGTACCAAATTAATAAAAAAAGGAACTCATATGTAAAGTGCTTTTACATAATTTATCATATAACATAAGTATTTACTGGTGTTGAGCAGCCAAGGTAAGTTTTGAATACATGAGGTTTAAAAGGTAAAAAGTTTTTAACACGACTTCAAGGTCTAGATATCCTAAATGAAATTTCTTATAATAAGTCAGATGCATCTAAAGTCATGTTAAGTAATTTGTGTAAAATAAAAAAGGTTTAGTAGGAAAAAATCTGAAAAAATACATATTCTCATATATTTTTTGCAATCGGCTTTTAGAAATATCGATTTTTTTATTAATTATAGATATCAGTTGTGATTGGATTTAGAACAGGAATGGGATGTACGGATCAGGCCTATGATCGAGTGGTGAAGAATGAGCTGTGGTCAACGTTATCGACGTATGGGATGAGCGGTAATCTGATTCAAGCACTGAAGTCTCTCTATGAGGGTTTTAGTGCTTGTGTCAGAATAAACGGGGAGTACATGGAGCGTTTTCCTGTCGAAAGTTGTGTTCGACAAGGATGTGTTGCGTCACCATGGCTGTTCAACCTATTCATGGATAACTGTTTGACAGATTTAACAGAAAGTATGTATAGGATAAGAATGAATGAATTACTAATCAAATGTTTACTCTACGCTGATGATCAAGTAATACTTGCATCATCTGCTAATAAGCTACAGGAGATGGTAAATATTATGAATGAAGCTTTGAAAGTGAAAGGAATGAAGGTGAATGTAAACAAAACGAAAGTAATGCTTTTTTAAAGAGATTTAATGAGAATGAAAGAAGCGAAGGAGATAGGCAAGGAATGTGGCAAGTGGAAGGACTTGGACTGGCTACCCCGAAGGGAATGAGGCGTGTTGCTATGTATGTATGTATAAGTTGTGATAGTCTTCCATCCTTTAAAAGGAAAATCGTTAACCACTGTCTTGCCTATTCTGACGTAGTCCTCGTTGCCTAGTATTACAGAATTGTTAATTTTGTTTTTTGTTTACTTTCGTTTCCCTATTAAATCTTTTTATTTTGCATACTATAACTGTTGGTGTCCTATTTAAATAAATAAAAGTATTATATGAACGGTCAGTATACCTTGTCGAAGCCTTGGTCATCTGTAAACGCACGACCATCCACTCTGGTAAGCAACAGACGCTCTCTCCACTTGTTCCCCGTCTCGTAGTCTATCAGGTAATCACGAAATATCCTCTCTATCCTGTCAAATACATATCATTATGTGGGACGCCCGGTTAGTGGTAGAATTTATATATATGTCGGAGAATAAGAGAGAAAGAGAGCATAAAGCATAGGGGGCGTAAGGTTCTCCGCCGACATCGTCATTAATGGCATCCATAATCATATCGATCAAACATAAATCGCATCAATTTCCATACTGTGGGCGTTGGGGGGTAATGTTGGTGCAATCAAACACTTTATTAACAATATTAGATAGGAATGTGACAGTTTCAATAGTCGGCCGATCTGGCGGACCGTCACCCGAGAACTACCGAGTTCGCCGCAGGCTCACGACACATGAATCAGTCCCACGCCGATAGATAGATGGCGCCAGCGTTCCACAGACTACGGCACCCTGATATATACATATATACATTCTCATTAACATACATGATTGTCTTTTGCACTTTTTTGAAATATTTTTCTGTAACCTTTTTTACATGATTTTTATAACACATGTCTATTTTCCCTCTTATAACATTCTAAGTTCATCTAAAATATAAAATTCTCGTGTCACGGTGTTAAAAGTTGAACTCCTCCAGAATGGCTCCACCGATTTTCGTGAATCCTAGCGTGCATATCTAAGGTGGAGAATCGGATAACATTTATTTTTCATCCCCCTAAATGTTAAGGGTGATCCACCGAAAATTTTTTTTGTATTTATTTTTTTATGAGGTGGAATTAAAAAACACATACAACCCTAAATTATCACCAACCCCTATTTCTTAATTGCGATAATAACTATTATATGCCAAAACAAAGTTTGCTGGGTCAGATAGTTTTATATAAAAACAAGAATGTTCTACAATATTACTTAATTGCTCGATTAAAAACTGCTTCATTTAGTAAAAAATAATTAGTGTTACAATATACATATCAATATACAACATTTTAATCATTTTGATGTTTTTGTAAATAGCTATTAAAACATGCCTCCTTAAAAAACATAAACTTAGTACAGTAATAAATAATTTATCTTTGTGTTACAGAATAACCTCCTAAATAATATCTCCTTAAGGTTGTCTGGAAGAAATCGCTGATTAGCAATAAGACCGCCTTTTTGTTCATTTGTTTTGTTACTACTTGTGCGTCTCTTATTCTTTGTAATTTTTTTCTTTGGTGTACAATAGAGTATACAAAATAAATAAATAAATAAAAATATGATTTTAAACTTGACCCTTTAGACGTAGGGCCTGTTATGTTCATTCATTTTTATGAGTGAATGACAAACATAAGATTTACCTGAGAGATCTCGAATGTGATACGTCGTTGCAAACCAGAACGTCCGGTAGTAAAGTCTGAAGGGCCACTAAGGCTTTACCCCCCGGGGCTGAGCACATGTCTAGTACCCGGTCTCCCGGGGACAGGCACAGTACTAGCACTGCTAATACACTACTACAGTCCATTGGATAGTAATTAAAAACCCCTGAAAAGAGTAATGGGATATGCATTTAGAAAACAGAAGCAGTAGATTATAGTAGCAAAACGAGATTATTTATACTTATAGTGCTTGAGTGTAAACTGGTCTAATTCAAATCAAAAATTTTGCAGGTCTATAACTTTTTATTTATAGCGATCTTATAATATTATAAAAAACCATTTGCTAAAGGCACAAAAGCACAATGAATTGAATTTTTGAAGTGAAACTACTCTCAGTGTATGAGGGTTATTATTTTACGGATGAAACGCATGATTAACGTCACGAAGATGTGCAGCGTTTTTTATGCTAATTCGTTTGAAGGTTAGGCAGTTTTAATATTTACTAATTTAATATACTATTTTTCATAAAATATAAAATAAAATTATTTCATAAATTCCCTTTTCTAAATAATAAATTCAAAACCAAAATTTAATGAATAATTACTAATATTGACCAGAAACACGTGGCATTTTTATTTGCAATTCGTCATTTCAGATTTCAATAAATGATTTCTATTAATTTTCGACATAAAATTCCTAACATATCTTCCTTTTACCCTCCAAGTTACAGAAATCTAAAGTTTTAGACTTGTATAAATATAAACAAGACGCAAGTACACACACATTTAACTTTTTTTTTAAATCTATATACCAGAACTATAATGTAAAACAGAATGTATTGAAATTTTTCAGAAAACAAAAATATACAACTACATATAACATATATACAAAAATATAATTATACTGTGAACATTTAAGTAACAATACTATAACAAAACTAAATAAATCTGTTTGAAATCAAAGATGCTTTGTGCAATGGCTATAGTTCAAATTTAAAATAAGTGAATTTTAGTTTATCAACATCTGACATTTAGAGCTTACCTGTTTCACATCTTTTAGGTTCTGGAAATCTGTCATAATCACTATTCATTTCATATGTCATAACATTCAGGTGTTTGGGAAATTTATATTGACTTTCAGGTTCTATGACAAGCGGGAAATCAGCAAGACCTGCAATATGCCACAATGATACTTTAACATGTAGTTAACTTTAATCTATATATAAGTTACAAATATATCTCTTAGTAAATTTAAATCATTCATTAAAAGAAAGCTCACAGAGAAATCATTCATGATTGTAACACAGAGATTATTACTATAAAATGTATATGGATATAATCAACAATAAAATAGGATGACATTTGATGTTAATATAGTTTTTTCAAATAATTAATTCTACATTTAAATTTAATTAAAGCTCATACATACTGTTATTATAAAAGGAATAATGTAGAGACTCCGGCACCCACTCTTCAAGTCCTTTTAATTTCGTTGCAGGTACATATTGGTACAAAGATTCCGTTAAATTACCCATATGTGGTTCAATCATCCGGGATTCATCTATTTGGGCTTCTTCTATGGCTTGACTAAGGCTCTGAGGTGGTAAACTGTAATAAAGATATAGAAAAAAGTAGTAGGAAAGTACCTCATTCATATTAGAAAGGGATTTTAGAGTATAGTTCTACCAAGGTGCTCCACTGCAGATTAGCAGCTTATACATATCCCAGAATTGATCTGGCATGTACAGGTCTTACTACATGGAAACCACAATTATTGATTAGAAAGAAAAATTAAGCACTTCAGTTTCTTTCCATAAAAATAATCTTATAAGTGCCTGTCTACGATTCTAAGGATAGAAAGACTAAGTTAAATCATTTATGGGACAAATAGTATCAAAGTTTATATACTGCTGTTCTAGATAAATAATCACATAATCTCAGAAGTTAAGGACACAGTTAAACCCAGAAGAATCTGATCTGATTGTGATATTGCAGAAATAGAGTTTACATTATTTGTGTATGATAATATCTTTTGTGCAAATGGGCAATCTCTACATGAATTCGGACTTTGTGATTGGCTTTAAATTCTCTTAGGAGAATAATATTATTAGAAAATATATGAAATACAGTCATGGAACTGTGTCATTATAACACCATTTTGAATGATAACATATAAGAAACCAATCCTGCAATAGCTTTATTTTAAATATATTAGTAATCATTTATTTTGACTTTTAAAATAAAGCTTTGTGGCCAGAGGCAGTGGATGTACTTCAATCTTCGTGGATCTTTAGTAAACTCTATATATATACAGGATTATAAGATAACTTACTATTCTTCTTCAAGACCATCTGCTGCATTACTTTTTAATACATTGTCTTCACTTATTTCTAGCTTGTCTGGAGCATTCTCTCCTTGTGGATAAATTTTTGCAATCTCCTCACTTTGTAATCTATCAATATATTCATGGAAATTTGCTTGAGTTGGGTTCTGGGTTTCTGGAGTTTCCTTTGAGGGATCATACTCATTATTGTATTTCCCTTGTACTGACATCAGATTTTTTAAAGAGTGAGCACCTGAAATCCAAGGTATTTTGAACATATACACCAGCACTTAAACCATCTCTTATCTAAACCATTTAAAATAACAGTTTAAACTTTATTACCAATGTAAAACATGTTGAATGTTGTTTAATGATGAAGGTAGTTTAACAATTATTACAACCAGTTAATTAATTAAGCATGATAATCTTAAGAGTAGAGCAGGTGATTTACTTACAGAAAATTTGCACCAGAATGTTTGAAAGGCGTGGTTTTATTTAAAACATACTGTTACTTTATTCACAGGAAGAAAATCACGGTTTTGTAATGGGACTTAATATTGGAAAATTATACCCTTAGCTGGATTTAAAATTATATTTTGAGTTTTTAAGGGACTATGATTTTTACACTGCTATACATTAAAGTTATATTCCCCAATATTTTTAAAATTCATACCTCTATTCGATAGATATTCCATGGTCTTTTCCGCATCTCCATAAATATTTATTACAGCGACATACTTGGATCTACGTAATAATGCTTCTTTCATGGGTTCCCATTTATTACCGAAGACAGAGCCATAAAATTCATCAAAATGACTTAAAGCCTTGTATTTTGGACCAGTTTTCCTTCTTAACTTAGCCTAGAAAAGGTTATTTATAAGCTTAAAATAATTATTCTGGTTTTATTTGTTTTTGTTTAATCGGCGAGCTTCCCATAACAATGTCTCACCCAGTGTGTTTTCGATTTATATCTTGTCTGTACATTCAAATACGTATTTTTTGGAACAATTTTACAAATATTTGAAATATTTAACATTATCTTTATATTTCTGAAATTTTAATAAAAGAACAAAATAATTATACTTATAGGTTATGTTGTATTGTATATTAAATAATTTGACAAATGACACGACTAAGTTCTGAAACCAGAAAATTTTGACTTAAACTTTTAACTTATAATTAGATCTCTCTGTATTTTTATTCAGTAAATAATTTGTTTTAATGTTATATTAAATTAATCACAATTAGATATTATTTAACGGCAAAATATCTCAATTTTATTCACAACTTAATAGATATTGAACGAAATATCGCTGTCAATTTGACAACGATAAGGATAGTGATATCATACTTGACTATTCTTTATCACGCCCGCGAACACCAAATCCTCCAGTATTGATTTGTTTACAAGGAGCGGGTTGGGAGATTTGAGTATACATGTTATACGTAGATACCTCAACCTTGTCAAAACGATCGAGATAATATTCCGACTTAATTACTTCTTTACGTGTCTACGTGTTTATCAGTGAATCGTGCCAGTTTAGCTTCGACCCGGTCTAAGTTTTGAGGGTCTTAAAAGCTTAATTACTCGCGGAGCGGGCCGCTCTATCGATTGTATATCCCTGGCGAGTCCTTATACGTTAAAACCTACTTAGTAATTGGATAGGCATCTAAAAATGCGCGGCGATTTCATTATGCTTGATAAAAGCTTCAATGGAACTACTGATCGGTAAGTTTAGTAATAAATACTTAATAAAAAGTGAAATAAAAATCCTTTTTAAACGTTTAATATTATTTTCATTCAAAGGTTTAATATTTCTTTTCCTTCGGTGGAGAATGTGATTGTGAATTAAAGTGCACTCGAAATAGCAACAGTCATGTATGGGATGTTGAATATTGGATGGAATGAAGGTATTCAGGTGGTATGGAAAACGGTAAACTGGAAACAGTCCCGCCCGGGACTGTGCATTTGGACACAGTGAGATCCCTCCATCAGACAGTGGTATCTTTGAGAACTGCTCTTGAGATATCAAAGAACGAATTGAAAGAATTAAAAGAGAAATATCAGGAACATTCACGTTGTATAGAATATACCGACATAATAGAAAAATTGGCTCTTGAGAATCACATATTAAGACGGAAAATAATAGACTCTGAATGTGTTGAAAGTTCTAACCAAAATCTTAACTTAGAGATTTCTTGTAGTCCAAAAACAGATCGTATTGAAGAGTATGACGACAGCAATGTTATAATTAAAACTGCATCTACTGAACAAAATACCTTAATTGATGAATTTGGAAGTCAACCTTTAGATATAAGGGATAAGTCATCAGACAGATTGGAAGAAATTCTCGAAGAGCCCAATTCAGAATCTATAACATCAGAAAACTTAAATTTACCTAATGCAACAAGTAGCCCAGATATAGAAGGTCTTGTTAGTGAATTTTCTATTCCTAAAGAAAATTCTGAATTAAAAGGCCCGAATTTTAAAACGAAATTAGAATTACTTTCAAAATTCGATGTAAAAATTCAAGTTAGGACATTGAAAGAGGGAAGCGTGATATCAAGCACTACTTCGGATAGTGAATCAACTGTAGAAGAAAGAAAAGATAAGCAATCTGAAAAACCTGGAGATTCCAAGTCCAGTTTTCAGTTCGAAGAGCACAGGGAGCATTTTGAAAATTTGAAAAATCGTAAGGGAGATACGATAAAATTGAGATCAGAGTCAACTGAAAACATTAAAATGGCAGTTCCCAACGAAGCTGAAGTTAAATCGAAAGCTGACAAATTTGATGTACAAGTGCGTATAACATCTGAAGATAATCTTGTAGTTAAAGAAACTAACGAGAGAAGTAGACGGAAAGATACGCTCAATTTGGATGTAGACAACTTAAGTCTTCGGTACGTAGTTCAAAATACGCGGTTTCTTACTATGCAATCAAATTTAAAAAAATGACTACTATTTTTTTAAAATGTTTATTGCAAATTTTTTTTTTTGCTGTTTAAAACCCTGATGTATTATATGAACGTTATGTTTAACCCCGAATTAAGGGGATTTTCACAGTTATATAAAATAAATTGCACTATTGCATTTAATCTAGTAGAAAGTATCTCCATTAGAATTTTCTTTAAAATTTACGGAATAAAATCTACTACTGCTTTATGCGCAACATAAAACCTAATATCAGAGTTTCTTACTTTTTAAATAAACTTATATTACTTTACCTATTTATTTGTAATCAAAAATATCAGAATATTCTGTATTTTACGATAGAATTCTTCGTTGTAGCGTTTTGTCTGAAGACAACGAAAAGATTTTTGTGAGACCTATGCATTCGATGTTTTCTTTTAGAAAATTTTACATTTATTTAGGTGATATAGATATCTAGTAAATTTTGGACAAAACAATTAACCTATACGTTGCAGCTCAATGTCTGAAGGCGATAACTCAGTATTCTCTGAGGGCGGAGCAACTCCATTAGAACATAACGCAGTCCCTGATGAGAAACAAGATCAGGAAAATGCAAGCGGCAACGAGTCAGAGGAAGTGGATGATATAGAACTTATATTTACAACGGATGAGTCAAAGGATATGAGCAATTTACAGGCAAGTGACTTTAAAAGAAATATTTTAAGGTGTTTTCTGTTTGAATATACTCTAGTTAGAAAACCAATGGGTTAGATTAGGAAATGGCTGGCAAACATCTTACTCCTTTTAAATTTTAATGCATTGTCAGTACCACTGGTTCTTTAAATATCAATGGGCGACGGGCTTCTGTTAACTCTATTTTCGTATATCGGTTTTTTTTTAACTAACTTCAGGATTATTTAATACTTTTAATTAAATTCAACAGCGTCTAGCATACGTTAGAACTACCTTTGTGTAATGGGTGTGGTTGGTTTCTTGTATTTATAACATTTCTGCTATCCCATGTGTGAAAAAAGTAAGGTCTCTTTTTATACTTTTGTATAAATCCTTATTTATTGAATTTGATCCTTAGTATTTATAAATGACTGTCTTATTGGTTTAGTGGTTTGTGTGTTTCACTACGAACATAAGGTCCTAAGTTCGAGTTCTGGGTCGGGCCAAGTCAAAAATAGATATATAGTTTCATGTTAAGAAATTCTCAATATTTGTCCGAAGTTGTATAGTTAGCGGTGTGCTCTCTCCGTGCCTCGGAGAGCACGTTAAGCTGCTGGTCCTGCGCCTGATCTCTCTCCGATCGATTGTGTCGGATTCCCGTCACGTCAATATTTGAGAGTGAAGGACTAGAGAGTACACTTGTGATGGCGCATACACTTGTATGTGTATGCCTGCCAACCCGCAGTGGAGTAGCTGTGGTGGTTCTTTGCACTAAAAACCCTTTCTCCTACGAGCGTGGAGACTTGTGCCTAGCAGTGGGACGTTAAAGGGTTGTTACTTTACCTATATATAATAGGATCCTTAGTTATTGAACTTGAATAAAATTATGAAACATGTCTGTAATGTCCTTTTGTTTGGGTATGGAGTTGTTTTCTTAATATATATCAATTAATTATCACATATCAATAATTGTTATTCGCATCGTTCTTATGTTCGATTCGATTCTCTCTAATCATAGACTAACTACAAAGTTCACAGATACATAACAATTTCCATTTTAAATTTTAACTTTATTTTAATTGTCGAAGCTCTCTTAAACATAAATTCTTTCATTTCCTATTTCGCCCCCCTCAAGTTTAGATTGTNCAGAATAACTTGTATGAAAGTTTTAATGAGAATGAAAGAAGCGAGGGAGATATGCAAGGATCGTGGCAAGTGGAAGGATGTTGTCTCTGCCTACCCCTATGGGAATGAGGCGTGATGCTATGTATGTATGTATGTAGAACTTGAATAAAATTATGAAATAATAATAGGTAATGTCCTTTTGTTTGGGTATGGAGTTGTTTTCTTAATATATAAATATATATATATATTCTCTCTAATCATAGAAAGTTTACAGATTCTTAACAATGTCCTTTGTAAATATTAACTTTATTTTAATTGTCGAAGCTCTCTCGCATCATAAATGATTATTATAAACATAAATTCTTTCATTTCTTATTTCGCCCCCCTCAACTTTAGATTGTTTGTTGATCTTGAGATTTACATGAGCATGTATAATAATGATATGGATTATACCATGTATATTAACTCTAAAAAAACGATAACGATATTGCTGAATAAACAATTTTCAATGATGTTGTAGTTAAATTACTATTAGTCTTCAATTGATATTAGGCAAAATATCCAATTTACCAAACTATACATATATTTAAGACCACCTTAATAAAAGCAGTCGAAATCATTGTCTTCGTATTTTCGGTTTCTACCAGCACTGCTAATGGTTGCAAAAGAGTTAGTTTTTACAAAGAGCTATGTAACTATTTAAATTTTTTTTGACAAATATACACCTTATTTTTAATAAAAAAAGTAGTGTCACAAACTACGTACCTATTCACATATTTTCTATATATAAAATTAAATTTATTGAACACCTACTAGCGGAGTAATATATTATTATGGTATAGTATAAACCATTTTAAAGATCAGTACATTACTGTAGCGTAATTGTCAAGTTAAATCCTAGTAACAATTCGTTTAAATGTAAAATTCTGACCATCTAAAGAAAAATGGAGGAATATTTTTCATACTGCGTGGCTATACAAACTTCTGGGACTACTGGAGTAAGCCTTACGAGTATACTAAACCAAGTGCTGGGTAGAATATTGGAGCTATGGTAATAAATTTCGTATTAAAACAAGACCTCCAAAAAATGTTGTTACTTTGTGAATTAATTTGATCGGTTATACCAATTGAAATGATTTTCTTAAAAACGAATTAGTATTCTATTTTGCTCTGTCCTATCATTGCTGCAATCGCGTGTTTTCCTTTTTTACCAATTTTTGTAAAGATCGGTTAAGCCAGTTTTATGTTATAAGGAGATATACAAATAGACAAATAAAAAGAAGAAAATATATTTCTCAAAGGAGTATATAGACAGAAACTACATATATATGTCGGAGAATAAGATAGAAAGGAAGCATAAAGCATAGAGGCGTAGGGTTGTTCGCCGACATTGTCATTAATGGCATCCATAATTTCCATACTGTGGGCGTTCGTGGGTAATGTTGGTGCAATCAAACACAATCAAATTCATTAGCAATAATAGCTAGGAACGCGACAGTTTCAAAAGTCGACCGCACCGGCGGGCCCTCACCCGAGAACGCCCGAGGGACGTGCGCTGGTCTGCCACTTATTGACTCTGCCCCACGCCGATAGACAGATGTCGCCAGCGTTCCACAGACTATATTACTTCGACATATATATGTATATACATACGCACACACACGCACGCACTCAAATAAACGGACGCACATACACACACATATGCATGCCAATAGTCATGATTATTGAATAAACCTAAACTGTCTGTTTCTTTGATACATCGGACTAATATCACAAAATAGGGGGGTCTGAATTGAAAAAAGCTCTTTGTTGGATAACCCATTTGAAAAACGCTATAGGCTATATAAAATCACATTACAAACATACTGTTTGCGTAACATCGAAGAAAAATGTTGCATAAAATATGATAATTTATTACTTTTGGGAGGTTCTGTTGCACATGCTGCGTAAATTATTAAAGTTACCCTACAATTGTGTATGACGGATTTGTTTTCTTTTAAAGTATGAGATAAGTCCGCGATCTTTAAAGAACAACTCACTATAAGCTTATTTATCGTAATAAATGATAATGGAGACTCTAGACTACAGACGAACCATTAGTTCCCTCTGTGTCTTCTATACAGTCTATTATGGGGAGTATTCAGAGGAACTGTTTAAGTTAGTACTGCCGTCACAATTGTACGACCGACCATCTCGTCATAGAAATAAATTCCACCCACACACTCTGGACGAATAGCACTCGTCAACGAGTCGGTTTGGACGATCTTTTTTTCCGCGTACCAAAATGGGGAACCAACTTCCAGCAGCAGTGTTTCCCTCAAGACGTCCACATGCAAATGTTTAAAAGGCAATTGAACTTCCACCTCCTCGGCCGGTAACGCATCGGCAGCTTTCCCAGTGCTGCAGGTGTTCATGGCGGTGATCACTTACCATCAGGTGACCCGCTCGTTTGCCTGTTATAATTATATAAAAAAGATCAAAGTTCACTCTTATGAGACGATATGTAAAAGTAGTTTTTATAAACTAATTATATGTTAAGTACCTAATTATGCTAAATATGCAACCTAATACATTTCATGATAATAATAAAATTCGTAATACAATGATTTATTATGCTCCGAGTAAAATATTAACCTGAAAAGGAAAAATACGAGCACGAGTTACCGGTATTATGAAAGCGGATAGCATGAATATACTTACTTTATGCTTGAAACTGGAATGAATTAATGGAGTTGAAGAGAGGCTTGAAAACATTTCGAGAGGGATCTCGTACTTCGAATGGAAAATACATTTAACGAAGCATAAAAACTACAATACATTCTATACTATTGGAAGCAGTTTATTTTCTACAATTGTGCTCGTTAAACTTTCTCTAGATATACTAAAAGTTTGAGACTTTGTTAACGTTTTAATGACATTTATTATTATTTATAACTGCACCAAAGATATTACGTATTCATTCATTCAAGTTTTTTTTTATAGCTGACAGATTAGCGCTTGACTGTGATCTCACCTGATGGTAAATGATGATACAGTCTAAGATGTAAGCGCGCTAATCTGTTAAGAGGCGATATACCCCTTACGGTTTCTACACAGCATCGTACCGGAACACAAATTTCTTTGTTTGGCGGTACGTTTTTGCTGGTAGGGTGGTAACTAGCCACGGCCGAAGCCTCCCACCAGTCAAAGTGTGAGCTTAAAAGGCCTAATAATTTTTAGTACTGCAACGGAAACTGCTGTGGTCGTAAATCTATAATAATAATGTTTTTCACTTTAGAAAACATCTGTTAAAAATTGTTTTTGTAATATAAAATCCAATTTGTAAATCAAAAAAATCACTAAGGTCAACGTGACAGAGTACAGATCATGCTTTCCAAAAATATCCTACCTGTTATCTGATCCAAGGTATTACACATTTAAATTATTTTATTTCAATTGGTTTAGTGCCTATTATTATTTCGTAGCAACATTTATGATCAGCGCGTCGATGACCAAAAATACAAGGCTTATTGTAAAAGATTCATTCAAAAAATTATAATTTTACTAATTTAATAAGATTTCGATAATATATGATATGTTATGGAAATATACTATATAATATATATTATTTTTAGTACCTCTCTATTCAACATCGAGCATTTAAATACGTATATTTAAAATTCTATTTTTTTACAATAGTACGAGAGTTTAGAGGAACACAAACTACCTAACATTGTTGAAGTAAAACTTCTTTAGGCGCATTCGGGTAGAATTTTTACGTATTAAATTCAAAAACAAAATTTAATTAATAATTTATAATTTTGTCAAAAAACATGTGGCATTTTTATTAACAATTCGTCATTTGCGATTTCAATAAATTATTAGTGTTAATTTTCGACACTTGTAATATTTTAATGACAATTAAATTCATTAAATCACTAACATATCTTCCTTTTTTCCCTCCCTCTTAAGTCACGGAAATCAAAAGGTTTAGTCTTGTTTACATTGATAGTTTCCTAAAGAAGTTTCACTTCTGACTTTTTCTTTATCTTACGCATAAATGTTAAATGTTCAAATATAACTAATAACAAAGGTTCTTCTATTATATTTACACAAGTGTAAATTTAAATGGTTTTACAGCTAGTATGCATAAACCTGTACGAAATCGCATTCGGCAGTGCAAAGCAGTTGATGAAATTATAGGAACGAACGATTCACAAACACGCCGTAATAGATTTCGTTCAAGCCGATTGCGTGCGGAAGTCACATCATTTCTGAATTCGAGTACCCATACATCGACCTCATTTATCCACATCGTCAATTTACAACTTAGAATGCTAGAATCGTTTTCACCCCGTCCCATTTTATGGGTTTGTGTTAACAACATTTCTCTGTTAACTTAAATGTGGGAAACTATTGTAAGCTTCGCTTTAAAACCCATTTTTACGTGTCAATACTTTTGTACAAGAGGTTGTCCGCTATCTGAAGTACACATACAATATGTCCTGAAATCAAATTGTTGAATGAAAATAGACTATGCTTCGACTAGTCGTTAGAGACTTGTATGGATGTACTGTGTAATTGTAACAATATTTAACAACATGTAATGAATGAAATTTACATAAAAAAATAACCAAAATTAGCATAGCTCCGATATTCTACCCAGCACTTGGCTTAATATAAGGCATACTTCAGTAGTCCCAGAAGTTAATATAGCCTCGCGGTATGAAAAATATTCCTCCATTTTTCTTTTGATGATCAGAATTTTACAAGTAAACGAATTGTTACTAGGAAGTAACATGACAATTACGCTACAGTAATGTACTGATCTTTAAAATGGTTTAATTGTCATGTAATTTTTCTACGTGATCGACTTAGGAATGAAGAGATCCGTAGTAGAACCAAAGTCACAGACATAGTTCTACGAATCGTGAACTTGAAGTGGCACATAGTCCGAAGGACCGATGGACCTTGGGGGCCGAAGGTGCTGGAATGGCGACCCCGCACCGGACGGCGCAGTGTAGGCAGACCCCCCACAAGATAGACCGATGATATAAAGAGGGTCGACGGTAGCCGCTGGAACCAGGCGGCGCAAGATCGGGCCTTGTGGACGTCATTACGTGAGACCTATGTCCAACAGTGGACGTCTATCGGTTGAAGCGTCGACGACGACAACGACGACGACGAATGTACTGTAGTCCCAGAAGTTTGTATAGCCACGCAGTATGAAAAATATTCCTCCATTTTTCTTTAGATGGTCAGAATTTTACATTAAAACGAATTGTTACTAGGATTTAACATGACAATTACGCTACAGTAATGTACTGTTCTTTAAAATGGTTTATACTATACCATAATAATATATTACTCCTCTAGTAGGTTTTCTCCGTGTTCAATAAATTTAATTTCTCTACTTATATATAGAAAATATATGAATAGGAACGTAGTTTGTGACATGACTTTTTTTTTATTAAAAATGACCTTTAATATTTGTCATAATAATTATATATAAATATTAATATAGTTCTTTGTAAAACTAACTCTTCTGCAACCATTAGCAGTGCTGGTAGAAACCAAAAATACGAAGTCAATGAATTTCGACTGCTTTTATTAAGGTGGTTAAGACCATATATCTATAGCTTGGTAAATTGGATATTTTGCCTAATATCAATTGAAGACTAATAGTCATTTAACTACAACATAATTGAACGAACTTTTAACGGTTTTTAAAGATAATATACATGGTATAATCCATGTCATTATTATACATGTTGAAATTTAACTAAAAGGAACGGTATCTTCTATTATATATACAAATGTACATATACAGTGACCCTCAATCTTTTTTATTACTGGCAGGTTAGTGCTTGGCTGTGATCACACCTGATGGTAAGTGATGATACAGTCTAAGATAGAAGCGCGTTAATCTGGTAAATTTACCTCTTATGGTATCTAAACAGCATCGTACCGGAACACAATTTTATTGTCTGGCGGTACGTCGTTGCTGGTAGGATGGTAATTAGCTGAACCCTTCCACTAGTTCAGACTCAGAGAATTTAGAAAATGCAATGCGTCCTACCGGAGATCGAACCCGGTACCTCTGCTAGCAAAACCCATATTTTCACCACTGAGTAGGCGTGGTCGTCTAAATTATCGTCTTAACTAATATATGGTACATCGGTTGGATACGTTGAAATATCCATTAAAACCCAGCGGAACCCTATTCATCCATTAGTGGAACATCCGAGGAACGCTCGCATATTCCTTTCTTTTGTCCCGGATGAGTCCGATCAAGAGTTCATGTGGACGGCATGACGAGAGTAAATATACGCCGCCCGGAACACGGCGTTCGACGGCGGGAAGAGGGAGCATTGACTGTGTCTTCTCTCTCTCTCTCTCTTTCGTGGGCATCTTTCAGGGAAATGACCGTCTTACAAAAGAGGGCCACTCTCGACCAGCAGCTCTCACTGGAGAGAGTCGCGCATACAACGCTCTCTACCGAATGATCCGCGCCGAAAGGCGACGCTGAGGTCTCCAGGCTGCATATTTTGTGGTGTGCTGAGTTAACAGCGGCACCACAGTCATGGCAGACGGGTAACTCCTCACGGGCAATTCGGTGCAGGAACTTTCAGATACAGCCGTGTCCGGTAAGAACCTGCACCAGTCTGAAAAAGAGCGACCCATACCCCCTTCTAAGTCGTTGTTCCAAGTGAGGGCGCATAGACTCCACAATGTCCACGCCCGCTACTGGAGACCTGAGATCCTCTATTCAGCTTACAATCAGAGCCCGGTCGGCAAGGGCCCAGATGCTACGGACCTCTTAACAGAAGTCTAATTAGAATCTGTTTAGGCAAACGCATTCTATACTTAAACCGGTTTCGAATTCAGTTGATATATTTCATTCTGACTCTGACTTCAGCATAATGAATCTAAAGACACTAAACACTTGATATTTTGGAAATAGTGAAGCATACTTTTCTTTATAAGATTATTTCAGTATTTTTAACATTCTAAGTTGGTTCATTATAATGTCCAGTCTCGTCTGGAAGGTCGAATCTTTCTATATATCTTATTCATACAAATGTATACAAAAGAAATTGCTTTCTTTTTATGCCTTTTCATGAAACACGTATACATAATAGATCCGTATTCACATTTTCGATTCTATAAAGACTCCAAAAGTACTCTTTGGATTAACTTGGAATATTTACACAATATAGAATTTCCATAAAGGCGTTCTATTAGGACTATCGCGTTATTTTTATATTGTCGTTATTGTTGATGCCCAGTATTTCTAGTTTTTCGTGAAATTTTCATTCTTATAATCTTATAGCCTTTCATAATGTGCTTTGCGTTTACTCTTGTATAAAGCCCAAATTCGGGGCCGCACTTAGAATACTGCTGCCATCTTTGGGCTGGTGCACCCCAGTATCAACTCCTTCCATTTGACCGGATTTAAAGTCGGGCAATTCGAATTGTCGGCAACCCCCAACAACAAACTGGAGACTCTAGATCACATCCATTAGTTCCCTCTGTGTCTTCTATAGAGTCTATTATGGGGAGTGTTCAGAGGAACTGTTTAAGTTCCACCCACATACTCTGGACGAATGGCACTCGTCAACGAGTCCATTTGCAGGATCTTTTTTCCGCGCACCTGCAAAATATGGAACAAAATTCGAGCAGCAGTGTTCCCTCAAGATGTTCCGCATGCAAATGTTTAAAGGGCAATTGAACTTCCACCTCCTCGGCCGGCAACGCATCGGCAGCCCCAGTGCTGCAGGTGTCCATGGGCGGTGGTGATCACTTACCATCAGGTGACCCCCCAGCTCGTTTGCCTGTTATAATTATAAAAAAAGAAGAAAAAAACCGTGGAAAAGCTGCTTGCATCAATTGGAGGATATGTGTAAAAATTCGCACTGTAGTTCATAGTGGGTTTAAGGTATCTAACTCCTTCCTTCGATAAATAAGGAGCCTTGGTGCCCCAGCAGTGGGATGTTATTTTTTCAATCAAATAAATTGTTCTTTTTATTAACTATATAGAAGTAATTATATCGAGTAAATGACTACATATGTAATATTTTTCTAAAAATAATAAATGCCTCGAAATTTTTGGTTTCGGTACTTTTATAAATATAAATATTTACCGATGTAAAAGGTTAAACGTTTTGTAAACGGTCTCTAGAATTCGAGTCTGGAAAGCAAAACACGTTATAATCCATAAAATATTATTTTAACAAAACTTTAGGATAATACTGCTAAAGTCAATCAAAGCAACAAAACATAAATAAACTGCAAAAAGTATCATTGCTCGTGGGATAAAGTTTTTCCTTTATGAAGAACAATTTAACATTTGTGGGTTACTTCGTGTTGCGTTTCCAGCGCCGTAATCTTCATTTCTTTTATAGGAGGATCTGGTTTCTATACGTGAAACTGACCACTGGACTCCGGCTTCAGCCTCAACAACTCACTCTACTCCAGTACTAATTAAATTCCATACACTGGATCCCGACTTCCAACCAGCATGCGATTTACCTGACACCAAAAGATCAAACCAAGAGAATTATCCTAGGATGTCTGAAACATCATTACGAATGAAGAGGGTTTCCCTTCCAAATGATAAGGAGATTAGACATGTTGGTTTTACAGAGAAAGGAAGCCTTGATTTACCAGGTCGCGGTATACTGAAGAGTTGTGACAACAAATCTGATAATATGCTGTATCGAAGAAGTCCAAATACCAGCACGAGAAGATTAGACAGTGTGGATAGTCTGACTGGGGAATATAATAGGGGACACAGCTTCGACAATACGAAATCGTCTAGCTTCGAGTTAGGTTCTAGCCTAGATGTCCTTCACAGGGACGAAAGCATTGATAGCTTTTATAAACCAAGAATGGGTCATAGATTTTCAGTGTTTGCTGAGACTGATATATCGAAGTGTGGCATCTCAGAGGATGATCTTGCTAGCAATTTGAACGTGAGACGAAACACATGCCCCAATCCATTTGCATATAGGTAAGGGTTTCATTAATTTGTTGACATTTCTATTAAATAGACTATGAATCATTGGTCTAGTGGATGTTCGAATACAGACATNGGATTTCCGTCACACCGGACTATGAGAGTGAAGGAATAAAGAGTGCACTTGTGTACTATGCCTGCCAATCCGCAGTGGAGCAGCGTGGTGGGTCTATGCTCTAAAAACCCTCTCTCATATGAGGGACGAGGCCTGTGCCCAGCTGTGGGACGGTAATGGGCTGCTACTTACTAACTTTTTTTTTTAGACTATGAACTGAAAAAAATGTTAGGTGTTCTCATATATCTATTGAATTTATTTTTACATAAATAAATTTCTTGCGTTTGAATTCAAAGTAGTCGAAGTTACATGATATCAAATTATGTGACTAATGGTTGATTTAACATATAAATCAATCACATCAATCAAAAATATCTTTATTCAAGTAGGCATATTACAGCACTTTTGAAACGTCAAATTATATTTTTTTTCACCACACTCTGATTCTAATATACGCCTGATGATGGTACTCAAGAACAGCTTAAAATCTAAAGTTCCTTCTAAGTTTCTTCGCACCCTGATCCGAGAAGACCCACAACAAACTCAGTGAGGTATTTTTTTTGTTACCAGCATCATTACAATATCATGTTAGTTTACTATATTTTAATTCAAATTAGAGCAATTCGTTCACTCCCACGCGTTTCTATCGTCTAAGTACTCTTGCAAATTATAATACGATTTTTCTATCAACTTTCTTTTAACAAAGTTATTTCTCCTAATCTTTATGTGCTGCCTAAGTTCATTTAGAGATCAGCTAAGGAAGTTGTTTCTATAGCAAAGCGGCCCCCTACTTCATTATGCTTTAGGAAATGTTTTTGAAATCGGACATAAATCTCCTTGCCTAGATTTCCTATTTTTTGATGTAAGTTTGAGTTTAAGTATAAAATGTTGTAATATAATATATTTTTCTATAAGTATTTATATTTATATCATAAAGGCGTTAGGTTTCGTGCTTAAACTGTATTACCACTAATGGCGTGCAAAGAATGAATAATTGTAGTAATTTATTGATTCCAGTGCTCGTTCAGAGACAATAGTCTGAAATGAAAGATCATTTATATTTGTGTTATTATAGTTCATTATTTCGTGATCAGTTTTTCTCAAAGCTACATCAAATCGGCATTGTATTAATCTACGTTACTATGGATAAAGGTAATGAATTAAAACAAAGTTGAAGCTAATAAGTTAAACCACTACTGCTCACTGATTTTTTATTTGAAAAAGATAAAAACTGATTGTTTGAAAAGATTGTTGTGAAAGAAATAAAACCTGATTTAAAGCATTTATGTCGATAAAAGAGTACCAAGAGTCTCAAAAGGATTGAAAGCAAATCTGAACTAACATCTGTTGACTACTTTAAGCCGACTTACTCTATTGCATTATTTTTAAACGAATATAATGACAGGTTTCTAATTATTTGACTATATGTTTTGTTGTCAAAATAGGCCATTATTTCGTGGTGGGTCACGGTCTTCTTGCAAACCTGTCGGTCGTCCTCGCCCCATATTATACCAGGGCTACGCCCCACGTCGTGAGAGCGCTGCACAAACGGACATGTCTGCGTTGCCTCCAAGATGGACATCCGACGGATACCTCGCCTATAAGGTAATTACAGACTGCTTCATAACATAGTTTTTTTACAAAAGTGATATTAATGTTTTCTTTTCTCCACAGCAAGCAAAAGAAAAACAGGTACAAAATGTTCCCTTGTACGATGTATGTATACTTGTAAAATGTATTATGTAGAGCGGTATAAAATAGACAATAAATACAGGTGAAGCTGAAGTAACAATTCAAAAAACTTTTCAAAAAGTTGTTTTTGTCCATGACCAATTAAAAAAAGGAAGCAGATTTCTAACGCTTTGGAAAAATTTATGATATTAGATCTTGGAAGAAAAGCTTATGGACAATCCACCTTAATTTTAAAGTTATTTGTATTCATCTTCTTTGTTTAGACTAAACTTTTGCTGTAGAATTCATAAAATTTACGTATTGTTCAAATGACTATATTGAATTTTCAAGTAATATTGTTTATTGGTTTAAAACATAAATAGCAATTTTAACAAAAAAAGAACCGTCATAAAGATTATAAAAGTAAAAAATGATTTCGTATTCTTTTTTATAGATCTAATGAAAATGAAACGAATAATATTGGACTACTTAAAATGTTATCAACTTATTACGATAATATAATGTCGTTACAATTATTATTACATTCGAAGTCGGCATCAGCTAAGAAAGAAACATACAGTTTGGTAAATCCCTACATATATTAATCATATAACTTCTTAAACTAAATATAAAAATTACTTTAGGGCCACAAATATTGTACCAACTGCAACATTAGTGCAGTGCATAGTAGTGCAGCTTGCATAAATCAAAGAGATCGATTATACACTTTCTCATTCAGAACAGACAATGAGGTTTAAGGTTAGGGTCCCGGGTTGAGCTAATCCAAAAATTGGGTTTTATATGACGAAATGGTCAGTATTTTTCCAAAGTTGTGTAATTGGCGTTGTAGTATAATAATAATAAGAGTCTCCTGAGCAAATTTTGCTGATATACTGAAACAGAGACTTATTTTTTTATGATTTAGCTTACTCTCCGCTTCCTTGATTATGTATTCTTTTCAGCGGTTTTGATTCTGTGGAAGAGATCATGATAACGTGGCTAATTCTGCTCCTCAACATACATACATACATAGCATCACGCCTCATTCCCATAGGGGTAGGCAGAGACAACATCCTTCCACTTGCCACGATCCTTGCATATCTCCTTCGCTTCTTCCATTCTCATTAAACCTTTCATACTAGGTTGTCGGTTTAGAGTACTCGTGACCTGACTCCTCAATGTGTATATATTCGTCTTTTCTGTTTTATGTATGGGGTATACAATGAATAATTAAAGTATTGCATAATATGTCATCAGATGCCGTCAACTGCACCACCAGTTGTACCAACATTGCCCCAACGTACCACAGCGACTAGGCGGTTGACCGTACCGGATGCTCGGCCGACACCATTACAGCGTCGGAGTGACGAGGCCCGAAGAGTTTTGCTAAGTGATATTGGTAAGATTAACATTTGGGTATTAACTACTTGGACCATAATAAAAAACGAAGCTGGAAAAGTGAAACCACGGGATACGAGTATTGAATTAAATTTTAAATAATTGCGTAATTTCGACAAACACGTAAATTGCAAATATTTTTCGAAATTCATTCTGTAAGAAAGCAATTTCTATGACTTCAACAATAAATTCATCTTAATCATCAAGCTTATCCTCTTCTTTCAAAATATGTTTCTGCGTGCTGTGTTCTTTTAATTCAAACATTTCTCAGCTATTTCTATAATCAAAACTTTTAATAGCTTAAATGTTATGTCAGGTAAAGTTGTTCTTCCAATTATTGATTGTAGCCCGCACTTAGCAATCCTTTTCAATAATTGCGTAGACTCAGGCATTTTTCCTGATATTATGAAACAAAGTAAAGTTGTTCCCTTGTATAAATCAGGTAATAAATGTGACGCTAATAACTGTCGTCCCATTTCTGTGTTGTCTAAGTAAAGTTTTTGAAAAAAATTTTACACATCGAATCTCACAGTGCCCTCGCAAAATATTATATTGCTAGCTACAACTGCGTCTGCGTAACCTTCAATTTGGTTCTTAAAGTACGGCGACATCTATTTAAGGAAGGAATAGAAAATGAACTTGTATGTAAAATACACTTGTATTTTATGCAACTAGCAGAAGAGCAACATGGTAGGTAAATGCCCTAAAAACCCTCTCTTGTATGGATGAGGAGACACGTGCCTAATGTAATGGGCTTCTACATACTCACTGGCGTAAAAGTATTGTAAATCAAGCAAAGCGCGGTGAAGTTGACTAGTGTTTTATAAGTTTATTATTAAATAAGTTCTTCGACAATATAAAAGCGAAAGTAGTTCGCTTGCTTGTTACACTTTCTCAACTTAAGCTCTCAACGACTGTTTAAATGATATTTGCACTTAGCTTTCGTAATGTTCTCGATTCGTTAAGTGAATTGTACCTGCTTACTGGTCTAGTGGTCCGCTTGATCGTCTAAAGACATGAGGTCCTGAGTTAGAAAAAAAATCGATATCGAGTTTTCTATTAAGATTTTCTCAATATTTACCCGTCGTTGGGAAGTTGGCGGTGTGAATATTCCCCGTGCCTCGGAGAGCACGTTAAGCGGTTGGTCCTGCACCTGATCTTTTACAGGTCGCGTTCGGATTACCGTCACATCGAACTAAGAGAGTGAAGGAATAGAGAGTGCACTTATGTTAGCGCAAACACTTGTGTCCTATGCTTTCCTACCTGCAGTGGAGCAGCGTGGTGGATATATGCTATATATGATGCTCTGGTAACCTTCTCTCCTATAAGAGAGGAAGCCTGTGCCCAATAGTTAGGACGTTAATGGGCTGCTACTTAATTATTTTTTTACATTAAATAGGCTTACATTTTACTTGTTAGGTACACTGAAGCATTTGACCATTCAAAGTATTGTAAAAACTTACTTGATTAAGTAGTTTTTGAATGGATTTCATTCTATTGACATTTCTATATCTGCTTCGTACAGGTTTTACATCAATGGTACCAGAGTTGTCTCGTTCAGCTGATCCCTTATGGACGTTGCGTCGAACACCAGCACCTATTCCGGATACACCACGTTCACCGATTTCTCGGTAAGGCCTTTTATCTTTGATATTTTACCGTCTATTTGATTCGCCTAATTTTATGCGATAATAAATTACAGGACGAGGTGATTAATATATTGTAATGGTCGTCTAAATAGAGTCGTAACGGGAGAGTTGAAGTGATTATTCGATTAATAGGTGGTTCGCTTTGTTTTACAGATACCGGTATCGTTCACCGTGCATCAGTGTGGACCGCAGCAACGATTGGACACACCAAACAAACATCTCGTCTAATAAAAGTAATTAGAGCAGTGATACTAATATTATTTAGTCTGTAGTAAAAATGGGAGTTTTTCAGGGTTCCGTTTTGGGACCTTTTTTGTTTCATGTTTATAGTAACGACCACCCTTATCTTGTTAAGGACGATCGTGAGATAGTTTGCTGATGATAATGCTATCAACGACGAATAGATTACGATGGCGAAAATAGCTGTCTCAATAAAGTATTAAAGCCGAATATTACACAAATGAAAACTATTATTAGTGTTAATTACGGGAAAGTAGAACTGGGAAATAGTACAATTTTATTAGATATTATGCATGATTCAATACGGCGGTAATGTCCCTATATCAGAAAAAGAATTGATATAGTAATGATGATGATTAAAAAGAAACTTTGAGTGCCTCTTCACTAGAATTTTTTGAAAACGTGCTACTTGCATAAAGAATGTTTGATTTGATTTAATTTTTCAGATGTGTCATGGAGAAGGTCACTGCCTGATGTGCGTCGTGACGACACTGAGGATTTATTGCAGGAGACTGAGGCCTTCCTACGACGGTCTATTGACGATCTTCAGACCACAACACTCGATGGTTAGTGGGCATTGTTTTTTTATTATTTTATTTGGCTCAACCACAGCTTAGGCACGTTCTTAGGATTCTTCACATCTTTAAAATGAACTTGAGTTCCTTACCACGGTATGTTTCTGAGGCAAAACTTTAGTTCCCGGTTATCTAGTTTGGATATTTGGATTTAAAATTTTTTGTTTCTTGAAGATGGCGTTGGTGAAAAGACAGGTCACCCATATATTCCCGCCGAAGCAAGGCAGTTGCGTTTGGGGCATGCTGTTAAGCTCATCACACCACAGGGAAGACTTGCCGTGGGAAGAGTCAGGTATTCCATATATTTGATAAATGAACAACTTGGGTTTTATTTAAAGAAATCTGGCTCGGAGGACCAGAAATTATAATCAAGTTTTATCACAATAAAACAAAGTTCCCCGCGCTGTCTGTCTGATAAAATTAAAAAATACAACCAAGATTTTTAATTCACAAGCTACTAAAGCCATTTTGTTTTTAATATACATATATAATAGCTAAGTAATAAAATACATTAAAATAATTCAATTATGTAATGGTATTGTGATACAAAAAAAGACAAAACATAATATGCTTTACTACTCTTGGGAAGTCAGGAGAGTCACTAGTATGTATCCTATACATTAATAATGTATTTTATTTAAAAAGGTTCAAAATATATTAATCACAAGATGTCAAATCTCTCCGGCTCCCTAAGTCGACGAGAGCCGAGTTTATTCAAACCAGCGTTACAAAGCCAAACGCGACGGCTCAGAATTATAAAATATACTTGCATAGAAGATTTTACTCCAAAGACCTGCCTATTTCAAAAGCCTTCAAAGCCTTCAATGATTTCTTTTCAGATATGTTGGTCTTGCAGGCGGTACAGCCGCTAAGAGCGGTATCGTGATTGGTGCCGAGTTCTCAATGACGCAGTATCCGGGACTTCCCCGAAACGATGGTACTTATTACGGCAGAAGATATTTTCTCACACCGCCACAGTATACAGCTCTTTTCGTGCCGTTTTCTAAAGTTGTAATGGCTTGGGCCAATTAAATTGGGGAAAAAATGGATTTTACGAAGGAATCTGGCTCGATGGACCAGAAATGAATACTAACTTTTTGTCAAACTGAATGTATCTAGCGGTTTATGTATTTCGATTAGAAAAAATGCTGTATTTGATGTATAGAATGAAATTTTATCATAGAAATGGCCTAATAAATGCTAAAAAAATCTTAGAAAGACTATATTGCCTCTTTACTTCAATAATGTGCTATTTTCAAAATAGTATTTTTTTGTTATTTTACAAAGTGGTGTTGATACGAGTGATTTATTTATTATGAATTTATTCGCTATAAAAATTTTAGTTTCTTAATATAAATTTTTAAATAAATTTAACATGAAATTCTATAAACTACGATAAAATACACTAAGATTCTCTGTAATGTGGATTATAGTATATGTAAATTATAGACGAATGTTAATTTTAGTGCAATACAATATATATAACATATATGAAGAAACATGTTGCATTTTAGACATTTTTGTAATTTTGATGATTACATCACGCCATTATTAAATGTTTAAGGTATGCTTAGATGGTTTGGGCATGTAGGGAGAATGAGTGAAAGGAGACTGACAAAAAGGATTTATGAGTCAAGTGAATGCGAAAGTTTGAAGGGAAAGACCAAGGCGAACGTTCCTGGACCAAATCCAGAACATTTTAAATAAAGGCTAGGTCAAGAGTACTCTAAACCGACGAACTTGTATGAAAGGTTTATTGAGAATGAAAGAAGCGTAGGAGATATGCAAGGATCGTGGCAAGTGGAGGGACGTGGTCTCTGCCTACTCCTATGAGAATGAGGCGTGATGCTATGTATATTAAATATTTTGCTTAAAATCATATTAGTCCAAAAGTGAGTACGGTAATAATTCTGTCTTCATAAATTAGGGTTTTGTAATTGACTCCTTATACGTAGTGGCTCTCTTAATTTTGAACCAATAATGTCTTTGAAGCATCAATTTTAAATAACTTATTAAATATGGTGATATAATCATCAAAATTACAAAAATAATCAAAAGAACAAAAATGTTAATTGACCGTTTCTACGTAGAGAGATTTTGCACAGTACAATAAAATTATTGCTATACAATTATTCTTGATAAACAAGTGAATACTTAAATTTCTCGAATTCCTTTGTATTAATTTTTTCATTATTTTTAATAAAAATTTTCGGACTTAAAACATTATTGAAATAAAGATATGTATGTGTATATATGTGATTTAAATAGATGGAAAAAAATGATTTCGAATTGTTGTCTTGTATCGAGGGAATTGATGAGGAACTGTAATTCGCTATAGAGATGTAATAAGTGTTACTTTTTCTCCTTAAATAGTATTAAAAGATGGCGCTAAAGCACATATATGTATATTAAAAAAGACCTCTACTGCCTTGGTGTTAAAGTTTATTTTTGATAATACAGTCAAGTTACTTTGAATGATATAGAATGATTCGCTTTACGAAATAACTATTCTACGTAAGACTTTTTTTATAACTATTATACATCAATTTTCTTAATGTTTAAGAACTTAAAAGTTTTTGTAGTAAATTAACATTTTAATCGCTTCGATCTAAAGGTGGATGTTTATAATGAAAATATTCCTTTTATAGGGATATATTATTTTTTTTTGAAGTGTACCTTCTTTGGCCCATGAGGGTAAATTTTTACGGATGAAACGTGTGATTATCATCACGAAGATGTGCAGCCTTTTTTTATATTAATTCGTTTGAAGGTTAGGTTATACTTTCAATATTTACAAATATCGTATGGCATTTAATTTGTTACTAGTCATTTAATATAAAATAAAAATATTTCTAAATTTTATATTCCAAAACAAAATTTAATTAATAATTTCTAATATTGACAAAAACACATGGCAATACGTCATTTGAGATTTCAATAAATTGTTCTTATTAATTTTAAACACATTTTTTAATGACAATTAAATTTATTAAATTCCTGATATATCTTCTTTCCCTCCCTCTAAGTCTCGAATATCTTGTATTGATATAGTTTGTCAAAGAAGTTTCACTTCTGACTTGCACTTTGTACACACGCAATTTATTTATTAATTTGATCATTGGATAAATAAAAATTCACTGTGTTCAGTCATATATATTAATATAATTATGTATATAATATCAAAACACGTTGCAAATTATGGAAAAAAAACAAAAATGACTGTAGATTAACACATTCTTTTCTATTACAAGTAGTGCGGTGCATTACAGCTATCGATATTTTTATGAATGTTTTAAATCTTTAATTAGTTTTTGATGAAGTCGATTCCGCTGTCTGTTCGCTTAGATCTTTTAAAATATTCAAAGGATTTTTATGTAATTATGCAATATATAATATATACATATTATAGTACAGAAAAGCCAATAAATTTAAAGATTTGTAATGTGAGTAATAAACAATACAAATGCTGGCTAAACCTTACGAGATACGGAATTGTATATGTTAAAAAGGTCGATAAAAAATCCGCAATGTATTATGTCTATCTCTAAAGAGTAACCTATAGTAACCGTTTTTATCTTTACATTTTATACAATACAATATTATTCCATATCTAATTAAATACGTTACATAAGTAGTATATTTCGTCTAGATCAAAATTAACATCGTTTAATTAAAATTGATTAGAATAAATCAGAGATATAAGTGGCAAAGTTCCATACGCATTAAATATATGGCGTCGTAATTTAAGACATACAATTGTACGCAGACGCAGTTGCGCGATTCAGCTAGTTAATAATAAAAAACGATTTTGTATTTGGTACGTGTTACTATATAAAATTGCAAATAATATTGTGAAGTCTTCAGTGCTGTGAGTGGGTTGTTGCTATCGATGTCGATATATTTTTAATCTATTCATGTAAAGGTGCAATATATAATGTATGGTCGTTTGCAGCGCGTTTTGAATATCACCAATTACATATTCTCTAGGCTAGTTATATGCATACCAAGTGTATATAGACGTATGCCTGAATTTACTTTTGTGAGGGTAGATTTCAATAAATATATTTAAAAGGTTTTATTTATGTCTTCACTCGTGTTGTGAAACAATGAATTACAGGATAACTTTTCTAGTATTATCAGTGGAATTAAAAAAAATTGCAATATGGGTACCAAACATATTTCATATTTTCTTTCATTTAACTTATAATATTTAAAAGTATAACAATTTTAAAATAAACATTTATAATAATGAGAAAAAGTTTAACGATATTTAACCGAAAAAGTAAAAAAAATATTTTTTTTGTAGTGTTTTTTTTATATAAAATGCTATGGAGAATTATAAAAATAATATTTAAATCTACTCTCCACTTATCTATTTCTCTTTCCTTCATATTCGCTTAAGATATAAAGGTATTAAGGGAATTATAGATCACTTGTATATTCTAGTCAAAAGTAGTTTCTATGTACTATATGTATAAACGTATAAAGGGTTTTTAGTATGCCCATTTGTTTTCTAAGTTATGGTGCTGTATATTTTTGAAGTGAAACTTCTTTAGGCGCACGTGGCAAAACTTTTACGGATGAGCGTCACGGTGATACTCGGAGTATTTTAAGCTAATTCGTTTGGAGGTTCGGTAGTTTCATATTTACAAATAACATGTGGCATTTTAATTTGCCACTCGTCATTTCATAATTTAATATACTACTTTTCATATAACATAAAATAAAAATGTTTCTTAAATTCTCTTTTCTAAATTTTGAATTGAAATACAAAATTTAATGAATAATTTCTAATATAGACAAAAAACACACTCGTGGCATTTTTATTTACATTTCGTCATTTGAGATTTTAATAAATTTTTTGCATTAACTTTCAACACTTAATATTTTAATGAAAATTAAATTCCTAACATATCTTCTTTTTTCCCTCCCTCTAGTCACTAAATCTAACGTTTTAGATTTATATAAATATAAACAAGACTAAAAAATTAGTTTGCCTAAGAAGTTTCACTTCTGACATGTGTTCTTTTTTACGCACGCACTTTTAATTTTTTTAATATGTTTTGTTAGAGTATCGTTGTAAGGTTAAGAGTTACTGTCGCATTTCGATTTTACTATGACAAATATAGTCAACACAGCGACGTTTTCATTTCCGACCATTGGAAATGTTGAAACAATTTCAATAGTAACTAACATAGATGTTTTAATTTGAAAAACATCAAAATGACTAACTTTTTAAAACATATGCATAGATGTTCATACACTTAAATTTTTAACATTACAGTTGTTTAGCAAAATATATTTTCTGAAGTTTTAATGTAGTTTCTTAAAAAAATTGTTGATTAAACTTTACATATTATTTTTTTACAATCTCCTTAAAAATATCGTATTTTTTTTAAAGTAATAATCTTTAAAAATCGTAAATAGGTTTATTTTTAACAATTTTACATGCGTCAGTGCAACTAATTGTTTCATTTTACCTTTTCCTTGCAAGTAAATTATTAAAAAAAAATTGTAATTTTTGTATTTAAATTAGTTTGACTTCTTTTTCTATATCTTTTTCCAATAAAATCTCTACATTTGACGTAAATATTTGTATAAATAGATTGCTTTTTACTATTTTACTTCGTATATTTCACTTGAAAAACTACACCATAAATCAATCTTATTTTTAAATATCAATGAATAATGTGTCAATATATCAATGTGAAATTTGTGTTAAAACATTGATACAAAAAAATCGCATATACCCCAAACGTTTATTTTATTTATATTATTACAGTATTACATTTTTTCATTAGATTATCGTGATTATGTTTCATTTAGATATTTTATAAACCAGTTCTTTTTATTTATTGAAACTTTTTCATCTACTCTATTGTAATAAAAAAAGGTTTTTCCATTAAAAAAATAATACACCAATAAGTGCATAATATAAAAGAAATTGAGATGTAAAAATGTGTATTGAAATACTTTTCTAAACTTGTTCATTGAAAAAAATATCTTTTAAAAAAAAACTTAGCTTCGTTTCGAAACATAGAGATATGTAGACGGATTTTTGTGTAGTACAAATTAATATGTTTGAATAAAGATTTAATGTTAAATGTATTTCATGTTATAATAATTACATGGATGTAAAAACAGTTCAAATTAAAAAAAAATATCAGTGTTCAGATCGAGGTGCCAAATAATTGGCTAAAATGTAATTGTCTGTAACTGTTAACATAGTGTAGATGGTGTAATAATATAATCTGTGCTATTTGATATTTATTATATCGTGCATATTATTCGATAACTCTTGACTCATTCTATCATTATAAAGGACTATATTTCTCTACAGCCCAATAAATAAAATGCCGTTAATCTTTACCTAGTATAAAATGAAGTCACCTCCGATTTTTAAACTGTTTAACGGATTTATCAAAATACGTTCGTGCGTATCCACAGAATATATATGGTTCTTTTCCTTAGCGAGTAGTGCGGTGCATTACGGCGATCGATATTGTCGATGAATGTTTTAAATCTTTACATAATTCAAAATAAAGTCGATTCCGTTGTCTGTTCCCTTAAATCTTCAAACTGTTCAATGGATTTTAATGTAATTTCAGCATTAGGTAGAGTGATTCAAGATGAAGTTTTATAAATATAATAAATACATGGTATACTATAAAAATGGCGATAAATTCAAAGATTTGTAACGTGATGTTTTAATAAACATATTTTTGTGCGCTTCAATCGCAAACGGAACGTTTATATGTATAATATATACATATTATATTACAGGAAAGCCAATAAATTTAACAAAAATATTTGTTTATTCTCAGGCTATTTTATACAATATATTATTATTTCTTATCTAAATGATTACATTATATACGTAGCATTATTCATATAAATCAAAATCAAAACTAAGTGTATTTAATTAAATTGGATATCTTAGAAGAGATTTCAATAGCTTCAATAAGTTGGTAATATGCTATAAGATTAACAAGCTCGAATAAAACAATAGCCTAAATATGTTTTATTACTTGGACATTCTGATATTATTTGTAGTATTTTTATATTAAATACTTCTGTATATCCGTAAAATTTGACGTGATAATAATTTTTGATCATAACTCAATAAATTAACGGCATTTTAGTGATTGGGGGGTAGTTGAATATCTATCAGACTTTTTTCATAATATATGTACTTTGCTGTATAGTATGAATACCTTAATATTAAAAATAGTCGTACTCGTATATAAAATGTAATATTTAGCAATATTAATAACATTCGTATAGACCTCATACTTACGCAATCGTGAACTCTGTTATAAGAAATGAAGATGTCTATTTTAAATATAACTATATAATAATATATGTTAACTGTATGATAATAAACATTAAAAAGACTACAGTTACCTTTTTCATCATAGTCATTTAAGGTCTCCCAAGTTTAAAAGATCGAATGAGGAAACCAACATTTTTTGCTCGTATAGTGGTGTGGTTTTTATTTTATCGTAGGATTGATTTAAATCTAAAAGTAGCTTTATAAACAGTTGAATAATTTTATAACCTTCATAAGTGTACCTTCTTCCAATTTGTCTTATATGCCTTTTGAAGGTATATTGATGATCATTAAGATCTTTTAGAGAACAAAATTAATGGAACAAAAGTGGGAAGGGCAATAAAACAAGTTATATAGGAAAACAAAATTCATTTAATAATAACAACGTGTAGTTGTTTTTTTGTTCTAAAAATTCACCGGGTAGTTCATTGGTAAAAAACCTTAGCATAAAAGTAATAGCATAGAAAAAAGCACAATACAGAAAAGAAATATATAGAAGAGAGATATATAATAGCGGAANAAGATCTTTTAGAGTACAAAATTAATGAAACAAAAGTGGGAAGGGCAATAAAACAAGTTATATAGGAAAACAAAATTCATTTAATAATAACAACGTGTAGTTGTTTTTTTTTGTTCTAAAAATTCACCGGGTAGTTCATTGGTAAAAAAACTTAGCATAAAAGTAATAGCATAGAAAAAAGCACAATACAGAAAAGAAATATATAGAAGAGAGATATATCAATAGCGGAAACAGAGAAAGCAAAAGAAGATATATAATAGAAGAGTAGGATATAAGGATGCAATAATAAGTAACCATAAATGATAAACTAAAGAAAGAAGAATAAAATAAAGAAGAAATAGAAAAGAAAATTTATATATTATAAAAGCATATATATGATAGTGTCAAGAAATGTGAAAAGCTTTAAAGAAACTATGAGGCGGTGCAAAAGGGAGATACGATTTAGATAATGATTTAGAACAAATAGAAGTTTACTAAACGTTAGTGAAATTTGTGAAAGTAGAAATGATTGAAAATTGATAAACACAGTACAAGAAAATGTTATAAAGTTTTAATTCTACATATAGCAGTTCTCATAAGGAAATATGAAAAATGAAGAAACTTTCAAAGTTGATGAGCTTTTATGAGTGAAAAAGTGTAATGTGGAATATATTTATAAGAAGTTTAGCTACAAATTATTTCTAAAGTGTTAGTTTAGTATCAAGAATAAAAGATCAATAGTATAAAGTAGAAGACACAAAGTTGCTAAGAAATGAAAAGCTCATTTATTGCATTAGTAACAAGTGTTGTGATATCATGAACAGAAAAAGGTGAAATGATTACAAATATTCCAGAAATATACGAAATATAAACATTCTTATTTTAAAAAATAGGATATATAAGAAATTAAAAAGTGTTACATTATGTAAGAAATATGCTATAAATAAACAAGTGCTGTATACATTGAAAAGTGAAAAAGTATTGAAAGCAGTATTTGAAATGGAAATGGTTTTACAAAGCTTTTTATTGAGAAAATAAAATAAGTAATAAAAGGAAATAAAAGAAGTGCTGCGAATAGAATGAAGTGGATTCGAAGCCATTTAAGGTCTCCCAAGTTTAAAGTATCGAATGAAGAAAGTAGAAGACACAAAGTTGCTAAGAAATGAAAAGCTCGTTTATTGCATTAGTAACAAGTGTTGTGATATCATGAACAGAAAAAGGTGAAATGATTACAAATATTCCAGAAATATACGAAATATAAACATTCTTATTTTAAAAAATAGGATATATAAGAAATTAAAAAGTGTTACATTATGTAAGAAATATGCTATAAATAAACAAGTGCTGTATACATTGAAAAGTGAAAAAGTATTGAAAGCAGTATTTGAAATGGAAATGGTTTTACAAAGCTTTTTATTGAGAAAATAAAATAAGAAATGTAATAGTAAGTGGATTCGAAAGTGAAAGTAAAATATAAAAATATCAATAGTATGAAGCGGTATGATGAAATAGCTAAGAAATAAAAATAGTTTACACGACACAATGAAGTGGAAAACGAAAAAGAGCACAATTTTAACAAAAGCATAAGTACATAACATCGATAGAAAATATTGTTTGCGTAAAACGTTAAAGAAAAAAGGTATGGTCTGATCAATGTGTACTGAAAGAAGAACTGTTTTTACAATAAAAAGTTTAAAATAAAGTAATAAGAAGAAGAAAAACTGTAAAGATTAAGGTGAATTATGAAAGAAGTATAGCGTAAAAATGAAAAAATAAGTGGAACAAGGAAGTTTTTTCCTGATAAAAAAATTATGCATTTGTTTGAACATTATAAATAAGAAAAAGAACTCTCCAAGAATTATTTATAGATTTTATAGAGAGATGTAAAGTATATGTTTCATATAATTAAAATTTTAATTGGTTTATTTATAAGTGATTACAAGGGAAGAAATAAAGTAGGTAAAGTTAATTTTGAAGCCGATAGATGAAAAAATAAGGCAGGAAGTATTTTTTATTGTTTCTAAAGTAGAATGAAAACATCTGTAAAGAAATGTGCGAAGAATGTAAGGAAGAAATGTAGTTATGAAGAAGTGCTGTACGTTATAAAAAAAACGGTGTAAAACAACAGTTGCAATGAAAGTAAATAGAAAGAATAGCATGAAGAAAATAGATAGAATGACAAAGATATTTTATTTATGGTTATAAAAAATAATTTTAATGAGTTTAGATGATAAAATTATTTCTTGATGAAAACGAAATTATTTTTTTTAAATGAAGGAAAAAGAATAAAGAGTTCCTTAATGATAAAAGTTTAGAAACAAGTTAGATACGTTGATGAAAAGAAAATGAACGATTTAAGTATGTGCATGAGAAGAAATTAAACAAGAAAATGGTTAGACAGCAAAGAGTCTGGAGGCATTAAATAATAAAAAATGGTAAGATAAGACTCTAGTACTAATGAAAAACACAAATATATGTAAATATTTAAAATAAAGTGAAAAAGAAGGTTTAGTTAAGGAAAGTTGAAAGTAAAACAACTTTTATAAATGAAAGAAATTGAAAGACATAGTAAAAGTAAAAATAGACTTAAATTTATACAAAAAAATTTCTATAATAGAAAAAATGTATTTTATAAAGTTTTGTACTGAAATGAAGCGAAAGCGAACATATATAGCGAAAAAAGAGTAGAACAAGATATAATACGTGCATTCAATAAAGAGAATTAAAAAAGGAAAATTGGAAATAGATAGAAAATAAATTGTTGAAAGAAAATATTGTAGAGTAAGTCGATTTAGCTATGAAGAAAATGATTGATAAAAATAGCTATGGAAATGGTGTATAAATGATGTTCAAAAAAGTATAGAGTAGAAATTGACAGAAAAAAATCGAACGATAGGTGGAATAAGATTGAGGCGAAATAAAGCGAAATGTAGAAGACAAACTACTCTAGTATGCATTCATGACAATGATTTGAAACAGAGAAGTAAAAGATTTGGTAAAAGTATTCATATAAAACGAAGAAAATTGTTTAGAATTAAGAAGGAATGTAAAATTTAGGAAGCTGAAGTTTTATTGTTATATTTTTGCATTGAAAAGTATAGTGACCGTGAAATGTAATAAAATAGAAAAAGTGTAGGTAGAAAATTTTTATCAAGCTCTACAAGTTATCTATAGAAGAATAAGTGAAAAAAGGTGCCAATGAAAAATTTTTTAAATGATATTGCCGCTTGAAAAGTAAACAAAACAAAGTTGAAGAAGTTGAGAATGTTAATGAAATAATATGTAAAGAGCACATAATAAAATGATGTCTACAATTAAAAATATGAAACATATATCAGAATAGAATTATTATAGCTAAATAGATGAAAGTGCCACTCTATAATGAACAGATTGTGATCTTTTATTGTGAAATGTAAAGAAGAAAATGACTAAATAAACAGTATAATACAATGAATATAGATGTGAAGAATAGGTAAAGTGAAAAATAGGTTGTGATGTCTAAAAGAAGTTATGAGAAAGAAAATGTATGAAAAAAGGTTTAAAATAAAGATGAATGTATACACGTTGAAAGAAAAAATATGAAGTGAAAATTAAGACTTTGATGCAGTCAATAAATAAGAAGAAGCACTGGAAATTAAGTTGTTAATGAAAAAAAGTTGAGCAATCTTTATGTTACATAATGTTAATTATATCACATTGTTAAAAGTAAATGAATTTAAATTAAGTAGGAAAGAAGTAAGTAATTGAGAATAGAGAAATTCCAATATCTGAGAAAAAATGATATAGTGTAATTAATAGAAAACACGTAATGATTTATGTTAATATTCTGATTAATGAAAATATTTTAAGAATTATAGAAAAGGAAATGATGAGAAACGTGTGAATGATGAAAAAAGTGCAAAGAATTGGTTTAAGAAGAAATTTGAAGAGTGTGCAAAATTGTGAAGAAAGAAGCGGTGATTCATTTTGATGATACTACAAAAGTTAAGTAAAGATGACGGAAGAGTTTTCATTACATTCAAGTTTAAGTGAAATAAAGCGTCAGTAGAGAAATGAAAGAAAAAAATAGAACAAAAGAATAAAGTCATCAAGAAAAATGAAATGATTATGAATGCTGTGCCATGTCTTTTACTTGACGTTTATATTTAAAAATGCTATTATCTGTTTTAAAAAATAAATATAAAAGCATTGAAAGTGAAAAATTGATATAAAGAAGAACGAAGAAGAATAATAAAAGATATAGTAGAAGAATAGTTTTGAAATAAACAGATCAAAATGTCTTTGCCATGTCTTATACTTGACGTTAATATATTTAAAAAAATGAATGCTATTATGAATCAGTTATGTAGACATTAAGTAAGAAAATTAGTGACTTGAAATGTAAAGAAAACAAAACGAAGTAGAACCAGAAAAGACTATAAGAATAATTTTGAAAGCTCAGATCGAAAAGTGTGTGTTCCAAAGCTCAAGTGTAAAAGCTATAAGGTTAAATGAGAAACTATGAAAAGAAAGAGAGGCTTGAACTACCTCGGTGCCATATATCACAGTGTACTTTGTTAACTTAAACGTTAATTTAAGGAACTTCATTATAACTATAAAAGTGCATAGCGGAATTCACCGTCTAAAACAAATGTGCGGTAATTCGGCTTAAATTAATTTCATTATAATATAAAATCGTAGAATACTGTCTTTGGTAATACGAGCCAATTGCCAAAATACTCCTTTTTTGGCAATATATATTCTTAACATGATAAATCTCTTTACAATAGTGAGATTAAGTTCTGTGTGTGGCTAAGGTTGCACAAAAAAACAAATAACTGTGTACACCGTTAGCTGATTGACGCTTAACACTCCTTTGAAGGGTGATATCTATTTTCTAAACCCAGATTTGTCTTGACTATTAACAGGGTAATCCGCGTACCATCCGAAAGCACCGTTATCTCCTGTGTGGGCTCCAAAATCTACGTATTGTCCAAAGTCAGGTGGTTTTTCTGCGAACTGGGCTATACCATCAGAGTTTGCTGAATTTGTAGGTCTATCTTGTTGCTGATCTTCCAGTTTGAGGGCTTCTGGTGCAGGAGGTGGGGCTAGAGCAACCGCTATAACAATGGAAATTGAAACATAATTAAAAAACAGAGTTTATTGAACGTCTTAGGTAAGTGAAGAAAAGCAGGATATGAAAAAAAAAGCCGAGTAAAATCGTACGATATTGATTAGCAATTAGGATGTAAATTACCTCACGTTATTGGCTTAGATTGTATCATCACATACTATGTAGAGATATGACAACCAAGCGCTAAATCGTATGCAAAAACGGATACTATTACATAACTTGATTGTTTGAACGTTTAGAATCGTGATCAACACAATCTAAGTAATACACCTGAGTAAACAGCTATTGCAGTTAAATTTTATCATATACAATCTCATCAAATCATGCAATTTCGTTGTTTAAAATATTCTTCTATAATTTGCATGCGGAAGACAGAAACGTTAAGGCACAATCTATAATTACATGTCGACGAGAAATTGAAAGTGGTTTACCATCGTGAAAATATTACATCAAAAGACATTCGGTTTGCATAACACCACTTAATATTCTAGGGAGGTGCGATTCAAGTTATGCAATCTGTAGATAACGTTTGAACAATAGAAGAAAGTTTCAATTACAAAAGATATGGTTGCAAATAGAATATGCAAAACAAGGCACTCTGCAATAGAAAGCTAATCCTTTGTGTCGGTGAAAGTAACGAGGTCGGTTTATTGATGATTGATAACCCGAGTCAATGTGTTACGCTTTCTTGGACATATACAATACTGTTTCAAAAGAAAACCAAAAGTAAAGACAAATTGTAATGTAGTGAAATATTTAAATGAACCTAATTTTGCAAATATAATCTAGCTGTGTTAGATGGTGCTACTCACTTACGTCTTGGTCCCATGGGAAATTGGTATAATTCTGATAAAGATAAATTAGGAAATACCTATTATCAATTTCCCTCTGCCGGGAATGAGACTGGCCATTTCTGATAACAAAGCGAGTAATCGCAAACAGTAACCAATTCAATGTCGTATTTACTCCTTAATGCTATAAGACCATGACCATTAATTTTTGATTGCAAAAATGGCTTAACCAAAATGTTATATAGTAAAATCATACATTTAATTTGCTTTATAATTTCAATGACTTCATTTTCTTTGTAAATCGTTGTTGTTCTCACAGTTTTGATCATTAGACTTACTTCCTTGTTGATAATTTTGTAATGGTATTGGTTGATAGTTGTCCTCGTACAAGGCTTCAGGTAATTGTGGCGCCGGTGGTGTGAGAGTTTGTCTTGGTACTCTTCTGGCTCTATATGCTGCAAGGTCTACGAAGGCAATTTGATCAGCAGGGACTGCGATGAATGAAGGCATTGCACATGCTATGGCGAGCGACGTCGCCAATATTAAGAAATACTGTAACAAAACAAAAGGGAACAATTAGACGCTATAAATTATAATATTTCCTATTCTTTTATCTTGTTTTTATAATGTGTCTGTTATCTAAAATTTAAACCACTGGACTGATTTTGATAATTTTTCTGTTTATGACACGAGGCTGAGTTTTAACAATTTTGTAATAAACCAGGTTAAGGATGAAGTATATGTAACTGAATTATTTTATGTTTCTGTATTACATGAAGCGTTTCACGGTATAGGAGAGAAAAAACGCGACAGTTAATGGTTGCAAAATCTCTTAAAGAGTCCATTTTTAATTTGTTTCAGTGCAAATCTAATATATAAATCGTCTAATTAAATTATGTGAAAGGTAATGCTCCATCATTCTAAATATAGGCGTCTAGTTAAAGTTGAATTTGATCACTCTAATTTCGTTTTGCACAAAAGCGGTTTCGCAGCCTCAATTTATGGTTTCGATAATCTAGCTAACCGTTTACAAATTGTGGGTAGTTTGTAATATGAACATATCGCGTGACTGAGTAATGGCGTACGTGCCACGATTCCTCAGAAAGCACCGAGATTAATCGCAGTATGTCAGAAACGAGATGTGGTAAGGTGAGACTGGTCACGGGCCGCGGAGCTTGTGTAATAGTGCAATTGGAGCGCACGGCTCTTGTGGTATGTGCTTCAATTGCTGCCATAAAAAAACATGGTACTGGATTTGTGAAACTGGAAAGTTATTTGAGGATTTTACTAGTTTCTTTTTCCAATCTAGAGTATATAAGGGATTCTTACCCACAGGACACGTCAGCAGCCCCATCATAATTTCAACAGATCACATTAAAATATTCGACAGCTATTTTTGTAGTTAGGCTACTCAGCACAGCAGTATTTCTCTCCGATTCCTAATACACTCATTCATGTGAATTTATAGACTCAGAATAGATACGTTTTATTGTGTCATGTTTTCAATTTTAACTTGTTTTCGTTTTCCTTCATCTCTTTCAAAATTTATGTCAAGAATCTTTTTGTCTAGTTTTTAAATTAATTTCATTTTGTCTATTTCGGTTTAAGTTAAAACGTGCTGTGGTACTTCGAGTTAGAAGCAATCTTATACAATTTATTCAACAACCGCTGCAAATATATTTGTTTTGTAGCTTTAATATATTGCATAAGAGCGCGTTTTATTACTATAGATAAAGATATCGATACAATGCAGATACACTATTCTGTCTGCACTATAGAGTTGGTTTCGAAATGTTTTCTTCATAACGTTAAACCTCGTCAATAGCTATACTAATAGCTACTAAAGAAGTGTTCGTTTATAGAATTTCTTTAATGCTGTTATTAATACTTTCAGGTTGAGAATTACCCTAATTTACATATGTATTTATAATCATTCAAAATTATTTCAATAATATTGGATTGAAGAGCAATTAATGTTTGAATCGGTGTCATTTACACCATCCAAAAACCTATTAGGGTTAATGGATTGTCGATAAACGCCAAGAAATATACATTATATTTCTTTAATATCTAATTTGGAAACCAATTTAAATAATAATGGGTAGATGTCATTCAATTCCTGACTGATATTTATAAGTACGATTTATAGATCGAGAGATTAACTGATAACTGACAAGTAACGCTTGCATAACTTTCAATAGCAAATCGAATTCAAATTTCGGTACGCGAGAGAAAGTTATTCAAGTTACGACATTATAAATAACATTGATAAAGATTTCTATATACGTTGAATAACATATGAATAGGCATGTTTTATATATCGTGTATCCTGATTATACCTCATGTTTAATAATGAAATTTATAACATTGGTTATCAAAATAGTCTTTCCGTTCATAACAAATCTTTCATCGGTTCAAATCTTGATTCCGCTGAGAAGAAACCCGGAATAAACTCAGCAGTTACTCTTGTAAATATAGTTTTTTATGTTATAATGTGTCATATTTTGTTCTTGTGTGCAATATATCATTGATTATCAATGAAACATTTCATTGGCATGAACTTTTCTACTATCTTTTTAGATAATATTTACATATAACGCTCTTTTATTTAATATTAATGATAAACATATTTTATATCAGTTTGGAATAATGAATAAGAGATTTTATAATATTTCTTATTTGCATTTATTTTTAATATACAAATATAAGACAAACTGTGTTAAATACAACCCTATTCGAAGCAGTTACTTTAAAAATGAGATCGGACGTTACGTTAACTTGTTCTCGTTGCTTTAGAAAGTAAAAATTGAAGTAATTCGGTTCGCAAAACTTGTTACAGTTTTTAATAACATGTCACTTAATTAAATTATGAAATTGTTGTTGACATTGATTACATTTACATGTAAACAAGTTCCCATTTAAGTTACGTTTTGTAATACTTGTTACTTCAACTTTTGTCAAGTTAATTAATATTATAGTTTTTAATTGCGTGCACTTTAATACCATATTGTAACAAATAAGTTATATATTATAATATTCAAAAATTATTGTATAAATTTATGCTAAAGTATTGATTTTCGAAGTAAAACTTTCTTACACACGCTTGGCTTGGGTAAGCTGGTGATTACGTGTGGTATAAAGCACACTCGTTTTTTTCTAATTTTCAAACGGCTTTCGTGTAAAATTTGCTTCTGAAATAAAACTTCGTTCAATACGCTTGACATGGGGAGTAAAATGGTTAAACGAGAGTTACGAAAACTGTGATCAAGTGCGGGCGGATGTTTTACTTCAGTCGTGTGGTCTAAAACATACTCGTTTTATTTTTAAATTTCAAATGGCTTTCGTGTAAAATATGCATTTGATGTAATACTTTCTCGCGACCGCTTGTCTTAGGTAGTCAGCTGTCAAGTGCGTGACGAGAGCGTTACGAAAAGTGTGATCGAATAAGACGAAACGACGTTGAAAGGGAGATAAAAGTTAGTGAATATAGAGAGTTACGTTTTACTTCAGCCGTGTTTACTATTGTTCCAAAGCGATATGTTATAAAACAAAACATGTATAGTAATGGTAGGTGTACACAATTATGTAATAGTTAAGCTGTCACGTTTCTATACGGTACATTAACAATGACAAGTAAAAGTGATTTCGCAAAGGACCTTGATTTTGTTACGGATGGAAATGTTTCAATGTGGGTGTTTCACTGGCGATTGGCCACCAGGTAGCGTTGGGGCCTTTCACTTATGCGGAACCCTTTGAAGGTCAACTGGATTGGGCGGCGACTGGTTATGGTGTTTGAAATGCAATGTTATAATTGTACCGGACTATATTACTCTCTGTACTTCCATGTCAGTTAAGCAAGATAACAACTTCTCAATGAATTCATTTCTGCCAGTTTATCAGTATATTTATTAACCACTAAAAATGCTGCCATGTTTCTGATTTATTAGGCCACGTTTAAATAAAATGGTCTTTTGTTATTATACTTATGATTTTATGAACCCTTATTAAGTTAGTTTCTATAAAAACTATACGACGAGTGTCCTTTCAATCAGTATAGGACAAGGTTTTTAAACTTCATAAGCTGTTATGGTCTCATTTAAATCAGTTTAGCCGTTTCTGAGATAAGTCTGATTAGGTTTACATATTTCTACGGGTTATTGCCCCAGAAAATTGAAAAACTCTTGAAATACCTTCGAGAATTAAAATCTTTCGACGAATTTTTGCTAATGGTTGTTCAGTAAAGCCGTAATTACTCTCGTTGATTCTTCTGAATAACTGTATGGATATACAAGTTTACAGAGTAATTTCAATGAATATATAAATATTTACAGATTACTAATTAATCTTTCTGTAAGCAAACAACATTTACGTTATCTATGTCCTTACAACTGACCTACTTGGATGTAATTGTTTACTTTTGGTTGCTAATGGTAAACAACAGTCAAAGTCCTATTGCTGGGAAAATTCCTGGAACTCCTTCCGTGATATGCAGGTTTCCTCACGAAAGTTTATTTTATTGTAAAGAATAATTATTTAAAAACGACAAAGGGTTTTTTAAGAGAACTAAAGGAGCCGTTCCAGGATAAAATCGTACGGTTTTCTTAGTCTAAATTTAGATCTAAATATAGCTAGACCTAAGCTTAATGGCAACAATGACAGCCAAGTTTAATTTATTCAACTCCTACTATTACTTGACACTCTCTTTATATAATTTTGTTCAAATTTTAAATTTTTTTGAAGTAAAACTTCTTTACAAATACTTGACTAGGAGTGGAAGCTGGCAAATACACGACGAGAGCGTTACGAAACAATAAAAGTAATAGTTTAACTTCAGTCGTGTGGTCTAAATCACACTCGTTTTTTTATTAATGTTAAAACAGATTTATTGTTTAATTAAATTTATTTTTGCTTGATTTGGGTAGTAACCTGGTGAACAAGTGACGAGAGCGTTACGAAACAACAAGAAACATAATTAATAGTTAGTAGAACATAATAAATAGTTTTACTTAAGTCGTGTGGTCTGAAGCAGTCTCGTTTTTTATCGATGTTAATACAGTTATTTCGAATGTTAACTGATTAATTAGATTTGTTTTGCGAATAAATTTATAGTTTTATCTATTGAAAGCTCATGTCAGTTCTTTATAGTACTTGTTTTTTCAATTGCAAAATTGAAATGTCATTATCACAACAAAATTGATCGTAATGTACACAAAGTTTCACAGTGTTCTGAAGGCAATTTACTTCGAATTATGGAATTTCACGTTTGCAGGGGGCCATTATGCGGTACAAGGTTATTTGCGAAAGGTTCAATTGCGTGTGGACATTAAAGAAATCTGGTTTTCGACATTGCATTTAGGCTGGGAGTAATGGCTATGAAATATGCGCTTGTAGATACTATCAAATATCATAAAATAAACGCTCTACGATACTATCTTTTGGATATTGCGTACTAATTGTCAAATATGACATTTAACACTGGAATTTTACTTAAAATAAGCAATATCGGTCTCTATGTGTCTATGAATAGACTGAGGGTCTTAGTAGATATGCTTATGTACATTAATATTATATGGAAGTAAGTAAAAAAAGTAAGTATCAGCCCATTAACGTCCTACAGCTAGGCACAGGCCTCCCCATTTATAGGAAAGAGGGTTTGCAGAGCATAAACCCACCATGCTGCTCTACCGCGGCATTGCAGGTTTTATTATTATAATTTAATTGTTTTTGTATATTTCTGGAAAGGTAAGCCTGGTTTTAACGTGGTTTTCATGGGCATAAGGCTTGCAATATGTTAATAATGTAGGATATACTTTATCCCAAAGAAGAGAAGAGAAGATTCCAAGCGTATGAGTAATATCGCAAATTAATGTGTGGATTTTTTTACTATATTCACATTTAATTTAAAAATGGCCTGTTAAACAACATTGGAGCGTGGTAGGTCTAAAAACTCTCTCCTATATGTGGTGAAGCTTTTTATATAAGAACGAATTTTAACAGGATTCTAATTAGCAGAAAATTGACATTATTATAAATAATAAAGCTACTTTTTATCTAGCAATTTTAATGGGAACGAGAAGTTTATAAATACTATGAAAACCATACCGACACGTGGTCGGATTTAACTAGCTTTCAATAAAATTACATACATATATAGACCATGATTATCATAGTGAATAATTCAATAGATTTTTTTCACATTTATGAGTCGCTTAAAAACGATTCCAACTCAAAACTAAGAAACTTTCATAACTTATTATATTTTTAAATGTTACGAATGCGGTCTCGTTTTACTAACACTCAAGCAATGTTTATTAAAGCAACTTCATTAATTCGCTAAATTATAATTTCTATTACGACATCCGCGACATTACAAGCAATTATTTACCCAGTTAAAGTATAAATAAAAGCCATGTCATTTTATTTTGTTGCGATGTTGAAAATAATATAAATTATCAAGGTTTTAACATTAAAACTTTTTGGTGTAATATGTTTTTTTAATAATATAAATCTGGAATGTAGAGTATAAAAAAATATTCAAAAAATTTATGTCATGGTGTATTTTTGACAGTTATTGTAATAAAGTTACTCTGCATTTATAAAACATAGTGTACTGTACATTGTACAGATAATATTCAAGATTTACTCTGTAACTAGCTGCTCTATTTCCTATTACAATTAGATGAGGTTTACTTTATTTTACACTGAAAAACTAATCAGGTTACAAGATTACTCTGAATAATGTCGATAAACGAGTTAGTTAACTTGTAGTTTTTTTGTACTAAATTTGCATAACTTCACTATTAATTTCAGTTTTGTAAGAAAATACACATTGGCCTTGCAAACTATTTTACGCTCTGAAAATTAACATTAATTAGTTATTTTAACAGTCTTAGTTAACTGAAGTTAACCAAATACTTTCATGCGTGAAATTATTCAATTATGCAAATAATTTTGAATTCTATTTACATATTTGCATTACCTTCAATATAACATTTCAAATCAGTGTCATATTAAAAATGTTTGATTAAATAGTTATTTTATTTATAATCTGTAATTTTAAACAATATAAAATAATTAATGAAAGTAAAACTATTTCGGAATTTAGGGGTCATAATAGAAAGCATTTCTGAAGTGATGATGAAACATAGATTATATATTTTAAATATTTAACTACATATAAAATAATAACTACTAAATAATAAAGCTTTTATATATTTTCTTATTTAAATATTAAAATTGATAATAGAAGGAGATTTTGAAAGACCTATAACAGAGTATTTCTGAACTGATGAAGTAACTATGGTTAAATTCCAAAGTCGTGCACTTACTATCACTAATAAATAATATAGAATAATCCAAATAATAACACAAAACTGACCATATCTCCCGTTGGACCACTTCACAACCTCAGGGCCTCGCCCGCACTGAACTCTGCACAGGCGGTGCAACAATTTTTATAGCAACCTTTCAAAGTTTCACTTTCTACTCGCCCAGTAGAACGTGATCCACTTTTTTACGCCTTTAAAGGTACACAAAGGCAACCCCCAGCTAATATTTAGAGAATAGTTTTCAGTTACCGATAGGAGTTAATGCGCAAGTAATACAAAAAGTTAAAGCCAATTCCTCCTTATAACTTTATAAGTGATAAATGAGAATGTGAAGCAATAATAGGATCTAGTGGTCGCCCAGTAATCGAAATTCAATTCTGATTAAATTACAAGTTTAAACGATGAGGTTGTATTGTCAAAAACTGTAAACAAAAAGATATAAGACTATAACTTCAGCGGCTATCGGTTTATCAAAGACTATAGTAAAAAAAGTTGTTGTAGTAATTAATATTTAATAAATAAAATTCTCGTGTCACGCTGTTAGAAGTTTGAACGGTCCTCCGAAACGGCTCGATCGATTTTCGTGATTCTAAGCGTACATATCGGCTAAGGTTAAGGATGATCCACACCTAAGATTATTTTTAAATTTTCTGGCCAAATGTTTTATTTTTTATGATGTTGAATTAAAAAATACATACAACCAAATTTTTCATCTTTCTATCACCAACCCCTATTTTGTAATTGCGATAATACTAATTATATGGCAAAACAACGTTTACTGGATCAGCTTGTAAAAGAATATAAAAAGAGTCCATATTCCCTTATCGTTTTCCCTTGGTCATGTCATCACGCGTGCACGCCTGGACCAATTTAGATAATTCTTTTAATAGATAAGAAAAATTAACAAAGTTACATAGAACATAATAAATTTCAATAAAACTTATCCGCCATAGTAACGTTAATAATGTAACCTCCTTAGTGCTTTTGGTAATATAAACTTTTTTAATAACGTTTGACATAACTGTCAGCGATTGACAAATACACATATATACTCTGTATGCGTGTGTAATGTATATTTTTATGCATAATTTAAATAAAACATTAGAATCCTTCTCCACTCCTTCTTTATATAACCTATAAGTATGAAGAATTTTCGTTAAAAGCTGTGTGAAGTTTTTTTTACGTACCTATATCTCACATACGAGTATAAAAATTCTAGTGTTACAGTTTTCGTGTTGATAATCCTCCGAAACGGCTTTACCAATTTTGTGTATATTTAGTAGGTATGAGAATAGGTTTATAACTAACTTTTACAGCCCTAAGTGTTAAGGTTGGTTCACCCCAAAAATGTATTTTTATTTTTTGGATATTTCTTTTATTGGTTATTTTATATGATGTGGATTTTAAAAAATACATTTTTGCCACCTTACCCCCAAACCCTATGTTTTAATAGTGATAGTAGTTGTTATATAGCTAAACAACATTTGCTGGGTCTGCTAGTATAATATATAGATTTATAAAGAGTGAGAGATATATGTTTCAATATTTCATAAAAAAATGCATATCACTTGTAAGTTGTAAGTTGCAGCCCATTAACGTCCCACTGCTGGGCACAGGCCTCCTCACTCCGAGGAGCGAGGGTTTTTAGAGCATAGACCCACCACGCTGCTCCACTGCGGATTGGCAGGCATAGTACACAAGTGCACTCTCTATTCCTTCACTCTCATAGTCCGATGTGACGGGAATCCGACACGACCGGAGAGAGATCAGGCGCAGGACCGACGGCTTAACGTGCTCTCCGAGGCACGGGGGTGGATCACACCGCCAACTTCCCAACTTCGGGCAAATATTAAGAAAATCTTAATAGAAAACTCAATATCGAGTTGTGAATTGGCCCGACCCGGGACTCGAACCCAGGACCTCATGTCTGTACTCGAACATGCTAACCACTAGACCAATGAGGCAGTCATATCACTTGAAAAAGGTAGAATTATATAGATAAATCTATTACTACGAACGGGTAAAATACGCTCTTAGCGCAAGCATTTTTTAATTGCTGAAAGGTTAACGCTTATATGTGGTCTCTACTTGATAGTAAGTGAACATACTCTCTAAGATGGTAGCGTAACGTTCGTAAAAGCATCGTATCACAGTGTTTTTTTCTTTCTTTAAAACACACCTTTACTTGTAAAATAGTAACGATCCACAGCCGAAGCCTCTAGTCAATTTAAAAAATAAAATTTCCTAAAATTATGCGGTTGGCTATCGAATGGGAGACCTTCGTTAGTAAGGTGAAAAGTCGCAGCATATCACCAAGTAAGGCCATTATAATTTATTTTACACAACCTCATTACCAGTGTTATTACCAATCCCGTGGAAATGAAGAAAATTGGATATAATTTTGTGTCTAAACCTTTCTTGAACACACACACAACCACTTGAACACACACAAAACGTCGTCAAAATTGGCCCAGTAATTTTAAAGAAATTCAATCACGTACACACACGTAGAAAAGAATATATATACATACATAGTTAAATAAAGTGTGTACTTAAAAGTAATGGTATTGAAGAAAGCTTTGGTACAAAATTCCCCTTATTATATTGATTAGTTCTTATTCTCTCTTCGTTTTGTAAACACATGTACATAATTTTCAACATAATATCTAAGAAAATGTTGCTCTTCGTCAATACTTTTGTAATGGGGCGTCATTATTACAACTTGGCGGTGCTATTATAAAAAGTATTGTGATTTCATCATTGATAATATTACAAATAAGTCGACTAATAGATCACACAAACTGGCCTCCTAATATGTCATATTCGCCGCATAAAAAGGTCGAGCCTTCTAACATTTATGAAGGGTCAAACAGTATGTGGTATGTAAAGGTCATATGCACATGATTAGCTGAAATAGAAACTGATAATATAACAATGGACTATTTTTTTCAATATCTGATGTATATAAACTATTATTAATCCTTTTTATACAATGGCTTTACAGGTAGCTTAGTTTTGTTTCAAAAGTAATTAATTTAGTTTCAATTTCTACGATTGTTTCACACTCTTGTGGTATAGAGTTTTTGGGTAGCATTTTTAACAATTTAAGCTAATTATCTTGCAAATAAGACACATATCTATATAGTACCTTGATCAGCTAATTCCAGTGTTTGACTGCAAAGAGCTTACTGTCTTTTCTCAGGCTCTAGACTATCTTTGTATCAGATTTTATTTAAATCGGTTCAATTTTGGAGTGAAGACTCGAAAGACTTACTGTAAAATTATTTATAGTAAGTTAGTGTAAAATTATTTATATAAAGTAAGGGTTGGCTGTCATATTTATTTATATCTAATTAACAGCTAGTTTCTAGCCCTAAAAATGACAAAGATTTCATCTCATAAAGGCTTATTTTTGCATCATAAAGTAGCATATGACCTACCTCAAGTTTTTGATTATCCGTGTACTCAATTTAATCGGTTTAGACAGAGTTGTTTTCGCATTTATAATATTAGTAAGGATTGCGCATCTTTCTTCGTTATTAAAGTAATCGTTTTTACATCCATCAATCTCAAAACTGGTAGTAGATGACACTTGATGGTAATACAGACTTTCAAATATCAATTCATTACATTTTTAATTGAAAAATACATCGGCATTGTTAAAAGCTAGTTTCTTTTTTTATAATGAGTTTAATAAGTTTATATAAAATGACGAAGGAATTCGCTGCAGTTTTTATCAAATCCCTAAAAACTGTACAGTAGTTAGATAATCTGTAGATACAATTGTTGGCTGCAGACACAATGTTCTTTTATCACACTATTTCTTACTCAGTTTTAATCCACTTTTGTGATTCTTCTGCCATACCCAACTTTCACTACCATACATAAGTGTTGGTACCAACACTTCTGCATGCACATCCAGTCTGGCCCTTTATGACACCATCTGGCTATTCATAAAGGCGTGCAGAGCACCATTTACCATAATCCCTGCATTCACTCTCCTGTAAATATCACTTTCACTTGTTCCATCTTTTGTAAACTTAGATCCCAAGTACACAAATTTTTTCACCTCTTCCACTTGTTCCCCATCTATCAAAATATTGCCATTCATCATAAATTCATCTCTTTCAAAAAGCATAAATTTCGTTTTGTTTACATTCACTGTCATTCCTTTCCTTTTCAAAGCTTCATTCATCATATTTACCAACTCCTGTAGCTCATTAGCAGATGATGCAAGTATTACTTGGTCATAAACATAGAGTAAACATTTGACGAGTAATTCATTCATTCTTAACCCATACATACTTTCTTTTAAATCTGTCAAACATTTATCTATGAATAGGTTGAACAGCCATGGTGACGCATCACATCCCTGTCGAACACCTCTTTCGACAGAAAACCACTCTGTGTACGCCCCGTTTATTCTGACACAAGCACTAGAACCCTCATAGAGAGACTTCAATGCTTGGATCAGACAACCACTCCACCCGATACGTAGATAACGTTGACCACAGCTCATTCCTCACCACTCGATCATAGGCCTTTTCTTAATCTCTGAAAGCGCAATAAACTTTTGGTTAAAATTCTATAAGCTCTTAAAAAAGTATAAAGGTAAAAGACGAATAATTATGATAATGAAAACTGCAACTCCAGATATTAAAATAGCTGTCTTTCTATTAAATTAATAAAACAAAATTAAATAACCCCCACAAAACTTTTTTGAATCGTCATTAATCTATCCATTGGTAACATATTAATCACTATATTAAAAAAACCCTTTTCTTAATAGGAACTTTTGGATCTTTTTTCTTAAAAACTCTGTTTTTAAATTCAATACATCAACAAAGGAATGCATACAATTTAATTTAACAATTAAGTATTTTAATATCCTGGTTAAAAGATACGATCTAATATTTAACATTTATTCAACAGCAAAAATTTTAATTTATAATAAACCGAGATTATATTATAACGTAATTGCTGAAATTATTAATTAGTCTAATTACATTTGGTGAGTTTATTTAGACCGTTTAAATCTATATTTATTTTGATATTCTAAATTGTTTTAATATTCGTTCAACACACTGTGTCCAAATTCAATTTAAGAGCGTTTGGTTCAAGAGTCAAATGAATTCATTTAGTCAACTTTGAGAATTTTATCTATATGGTTCGCATTTTATAATATAACTTTAATTCGATATCGAATCATCGATCATTATGCGAAGTGGCTTCTTTTGCAAATTATTAGTAAGAAATATTATTCTCTCCGAAGGACTGCGTTATTAAAAGAATATATTTTTCCTTCCTTCTAAAACATAGGTTGCATTATTTAATATTAAATAATTAACACATATTTTAATTAATTACACGCACCCGTAATACTGGAACGATGCAATTATTTCCGAATAGATAGCTGAGAGAATAGATAGATTAAAAGAAAATTGTAATATTCTTGTTAGTATAAAGTAAAATTTCTTTTTCCTAACTTGAAAAGAAACAAATACAAGCGTACTTTAGACCACACGACTGAAGTAAAACGTAACTCTCATTCTATCTTGAATAATTTTTATCTCGTTCATTTTTCGTAATGCTTTCGTCACGCATTCAGCAGCTTACTCCTTAAGTCAAGCGTAAGGAACTTTAACATCAAATAACATCAACATAGTCAAGTAGTTTCGGAGGCCATTGGCGACAAACACCGTGATACTAGATTTTACTAAATAACATATAACAGTGTTATAGATTATTTAAGCGATTAAAATGTTTCGACTTGATTTCAGTTGCAGAAGTAAGATATTACACATTTGTAACCTAAAAACTATACAATTTATAAGAGTTATCACCGAGTTTCTTACCGGTTTCTTCTCAGCGGAATCAACGTTCTGAACCGGTGGTTGATTTCTTACCAATACTGACGAATCAAAGGTGATTTTTGAGCCAACTTTAATAAAGAATATTTTCGATTTCATTTAACATAAATAGAGATATGTAATTAGAGGCCAACATAGATTACATTTAGCTCCATAATGTCACACTAGCTTATTAACGTTCAAGGTTTTCCATGTCTCCGGAACTTGAAGGTGTAGTTCGAAGTACATGTTTTTATATGTGACAAGTTATTAATGCTATGTCATGGAGACTTGGCGATTGTGAGACAGAAAAGCTATTTTATATAATATAATTTTTTGGTTAAGTTGCCAGTAGATCTACTGAGTCTGGCAAATACTAAACTTTTGGGGATCACTGAGGCTCGAAAAGCTTTTTTTTTAATCAAACTATACCAACGAACAGCTGACCAATTCCTTTTCAGTCATTTATTTTTTTTACTGCTGACAGGTTAGCGCTAGAATTTCATCACACCTGATGGTAAGTCATGTTACAATCTGTGATGGAAGCTCGCTTATCTGGTACAAGCTGGACCGGCGCCTTCGTCTGCGTTGAATGTTTTTATTCATTGGTTTGAATGGGTAGCATTTTCATTAATTTAGACGAATTGATTTACAAATAATAAACATACGTATAAATACTTCAATGAGTTATTTGCTGTGTATTACTGCAAAAAGCTTATAGTCCTTTCTCAGGCTTAAGATTATCGCTGTACCATAATTTTAATCAATTTCGTAAGATCCGTTCTTAGCTGACGTCTACTCGTCAAAAGGAATGTCCTACCAAATTTCAAGTCTCTAAGGCTTATGGTTCCAGAGATATCGTGATGAGTCAATAAATACCTGGATGTCTCTTTTATATATATATAGAAGAGGCAATTTACCTCCTATGGTATCTACAAAGCATCATACTGGAATGTCTCTGCTGGTAAGATGGTAACTAGCCACGGCCAAAACCTTCTATCAGTCAGAAATTTTAGTACATAATTTATCGTCACACTAAATTTCATCATCTAGTTGACACTATTAGATTAAGCGCTTGGCTAACAGTACATCCATGTCGTAGCTTAACCTGGAAAGTTGTGCAAGAGTTTAAAATACTGGTATAGTTATAATATACGTAGCAGCCCATTAAGGTCCCATTGCTGGGTACACGCTTCCTTACTGATAGGAAAGAGGGTTTTTAAACCCACCACGCTGCTCCAATGTTCTTTGGTAGGCATAGCACATAAGTGCACGACATTTATTAAGCTAAACTTTATACTAATTATCAAAACATTCCAAGTAACCCCTTTATTTTACTGGACTGGATAGTAGGTTTATTATTAATCTCAAATACATTAAGGCGTAAATAAAAGTATAGAAAATGTGACCAAAGAATCTACAATTTAATGTGGGAAAAAAATGGAATTACAAATGTGCAGTTTTTGTGTGAAATAAAGATATAATCTTAATATCAGTTTACAACATATCCTTTGTCTATCTACTGTGTGAGGCAAATTCCAATTAGTCATTTCAGAGCGGTCCGGTGAAGGTTCATAAAACAATCTCATAGCAAAGTTAGTTTGAACCGTCTCGTCTAGATTATATTCATTTATAGACTGAAACTATGAGACTGAAATCCCACAAATCGGTTTCTTAATAGATACAACAATGCGGAGATAGTTTTTAGTGTTTATATAATGATCACTAACTTGGCATTATATCTCGTAAACGAAGTCCTGAGAAATACGGTAATTTCAGCCCTGTATAAAAATTTAAGGTTCATAGTGGCCTATTAACACCCCGCTGCTGGTCAAATGTTTCCTCACTTATACAGAGAGGGTTATTAGGGCATAGACCCACCACGCTGCTCAACTGCAGGCATTGTACACAAGTGCACCATCTGCAAGTGCTTCCTTCACTCTCATAGCATATACTCGTATAAGGCCGGGACACCACTGAAGAGAGATCAGGCGAGGAACAGTTTTGATTAATTAATATTAACTCGCCCGTCTAATAGAAAACAATATTAAAAATAACTTCACTATTTATCTTATGAATATAAACCCTGATGGTATGTTTTTAAAAGAATGAATTTAAATTAACAAGAAGCAAATAAACATCATATAATAACTACTACTCATAATCAAATATCAGACTTTCAAATTGACCTATTTCTTATTGGAATATGCTTTTTTTATTTTATTTTATCTTTTATTTGTAATCAAACAGCGTACAATTTTTACATTTTTTTGTGTTTGTGTGTGTCGGTGTCTGTGTGTGTGTGTGCGTGTGTGCGTGTATGAAAGAGAGAAAGAGTGCCTGTATGTATCTGTAACCGTGGGTGTGTAATTATAAATGTTTTGATATCCCTAATAAAAAAATTGCCTTGCTGGCGCAGTGGTTCGAGTACTCGCCTTGCTGGCAAAGGTCCCGGGTTCGATCCCCGGTAGGACGAATTTAAGAAATTGTATTTTCTAATTAAGTAAACCACCCTACCAGCAAAAACGTACCGCCAAACAAAGAGATTTGTGTTCCGGTACGATGCTGTGTAAAAACCGTAAGGGGTATATCGCCTCTTACCCAGATTAGCGAGCTTCCGTCTTAGACTGTATCATCACTTACAATCAGGTGAGAACACAGTCAAGCGCTAAACTGTCAGCAATAATAAAAAAAAACTTTCCTTTTCTTAATTTAGGAAATATCACAAGGTCTTTTTCTAATTAATTCCTCTTTTTATATTGATAATAGTAAGAAATTGTCTCTGTTTAGTACATTTACGTTCATTTTTACAAATATTGCACGTCATAGTATATGATTTCTCAGGTGACTATTTAGTCATTTGACCATTCCTACAATATTGTCATTGAGCAAATTTATAGAATTACTAGCTGACCCAGCAAACGTTGTTTTGCCATATAATTATTATCGCTATTAAAAAATAGGGGTTGGTGATAGAAAGGTGAAAATTTAGGGTTTTATTTGTATTTTTGTACACAAAAAAAATTAGGTCCAAAAATTTAAAAAATTTAAGGGTGAACAACCCTTATCACTTAGGGGTATGAAAAATAGATATAAGCCGCTTCTCAGACCTACTAAATACTCATATAAAATTTGGTACAAATCAATACAATCGTACACCAACAAATAAGAACTTTCTTAAGACGTATAAAGTTCGTGCTCATAAAAATTTTATCTGTATTAAAGCCTTACGTAAAGTGAAATTCAGTTAATCAGCTGTGAATTAAAAAAAGTTTCACGCCAACAAAAGTGAACGTTGCGAACTTAATTTCATAAGATAAAATCAATTAGGTACCAACCGCCCGGAATAATCCGTAGATGTTATTATATAACGGATTTTCTATTTTCCTACTGTAAATAATTCCCGTAAAATGACACAATTCTAACATAGGATACCAGCTAAATAAAATTGTATGTAACATTTCAAACTGATCGTATTTGACGCTTTATAATACAAATCTTAAAAAGTCCTATTAAAATGGATCTAGCAGTTTCAGATATTAGATCAAGCAAACTTCACAAACGCGTATATCTTTTGTAGGCTTTGAAAATTGGAGAAACCCTTACAGGTGGAATAAGTTAAAATAGTAAAGAAACAGTTTTAGAAAGATCTTCCCAACTTTTGCAGTAGTGATTCAACGATAAATCCTAAAGCCATTGATGTCTTTGGTAAATGGGTGTCATGTTTTATTTTGTGAATTCAACAACATATGTTAGAGAAGGTTCTTTCAAAACACAGTTCAAGAGGGTAGCACGAAAATCGCTTTTTTTCACTCTGGGATACGCATCCTGATTAGACCTAGAATCTTAACAGAAGTGTAGGACTCACAGGCAAGACAGAATGACCTCTAAAATCCAGCAATATCCTTCACATTCTTTAGTGGAGCACCAGAGGTTCGGTAGACGTAATCTACCCAGGTACTCCGGAAGATTCTTCTGAGAAATTTGAGGTAGAAGCAACTACCCGATACGGAGAAGAGGAGCGTGCCCAGTGTCCTCCCTCTGTGTCTCCTTAAACGAAATATTAGTCTCGCAGAAGGAGGCCACTGTCGTCTACTCCCTTTCGCTGGCAAACATTGGTAGTGGTCCAACATCTTGGAAAGACATAATTTATCATTTTTAAATACTGACAGGTAAAGTCTTGTGGCTGTAATCTCATCTAATGGTTTGTGATGTTACAGTTTAAGAAGGAAGTGCCATAACCTGGAAAAGGAAAGTTCTAATCCAGCTTTAAAACATATAGTGTTGTGACACTTGAATTTAATACATATATTTCAAATATTAATTCATTAATAGTATTTGGAAAAAATTATACAGCTTCTGGATCAATGGGTTTAGGGAGTTCATGGAAGATGGCGTAAGAATTGACTTTTAATTTTATTGTATTACTTGTTAACTTTGAAATGAAACAATAAAACGATTGGACTTTTCCTCGTGTCCTCAAAGTCCTCGTGTCCTTCTTTATCACATAAAATATGTCAGTATATTGCTTAAAAGGTTTAATATGTCACATGGCCTCAATGTCCTGTATTATTATCACGGCTTAACGCCCGGTAACCTTGACTGAGTAACAACTGTTGCAATGTGAAATATCATTCGACTTCCTTGTTTTCGATAGGCATGCCTTATTCGGAATTGTGCATTATTGACCACTGGCATTTGGATGCTTTTTTCACTTGTAAACCTTTATAAATTTGATAGGTTTTGCAAAACGTATTTTTATATAGTAACTATTTCCCGCATTGTAATTAGTGATCCCGTGGGAGTTTGGATCCGTTTATATCTCGAAAGGAATCGCTGCTAAATTTTAAGTAAACCTGTGTATGTCAGTATTGGAGAAATCTCCAACCGTTGATGAGTATAGTGATAATTTTTCGTTTATATAGAAAATGTATTTTTTTAAAGCGTATGTAAGCTGGTGCTTGTGATCTCCAATGATAAGTGATGATGTAGTCTACTATCATATGAGTGAGGACGCTTGTTCCCAGCTGTGGGACGCAAAGGGATTTTATACATTTATTTATTATCAAAAATCTACAGCATCCTAAATAATTTATATATAATCTTTTGCCAATTACAGAATTTTCTTATGTTTACAATGTCTTATGAATCACAGGAAATATTATGTAAAGGTTAATAAAGATACGATGTCTTTGAACGTTGTGGTATAAAAGAAGATGTAGATAGATACATAGATAATATGCTTTATTGAACACCACGTTCAAAATAGATGTACAATTAATTATTGTATCGCTCATTAACGATCTCTTCTAGATAATCCTGACGTTAGTCAAAGAAAGGAGAGAGAAGGTAAGTTCATACATACATGAACGAATAGGCCTACAATTACTACAGAATATTGTAAATACATACAAATACTCATATATATACTTTTACATACAAATAAATATAATGTAGTGACTAAAGTTGAGAAAGGTATGCTTAGATAGTGTGGGCACGTCGAGAGAATGAATAAAGGAAGACTGACAAAAAGGATTTATGAGTCAAGAGTGAATGGATAAGTTGAAAGGTGAAGACCAAGGTGATGGAGTTCCTGGACCAAATCCAAGACATTTTAAATAAGTGCCAGGTCAAGAGTACTCTAAACCGACGAACTTGTATGAAATGATTGATGAGAATAAAAGAAGCGTAGGAGATATGCAAGGATCGTGGCAAATGGAAGGACGTGGTCTCTGCCTACCCCTATGGAAGTAAGACGTGAGGCCATGTATGTATGTCTCTGATGATGAAAATAACAGTCCTTAAACCCGCTAATGAACACGATTTTTTGTTTAGTCTTATTTTCATTCAAGTGATGCTGTAACTTGTCTTAGTCAATGAATTCTACTGATCCAGTCCTAAACAAATAACAAAATAAATCCTAGGTATGAGTTATCTAGAATTTAACCAGTAAAAAAAGTTAGACCGGTAAAATGCCGTTCTGATTTTGCGAATCAACGGTTAACTGATGGTTTCTTAATAGCTAGTTATAAAAGCGACTTCAAGATATTGACTTGATATGACCTCAAACACTATCTAGATAAAACAAATTTGGTTATATATAAATCAATTGATGTTCATTAGTCTCGCTAAAACTCCAGATCAGCTGGACTGATTTGGCTGATTTAGGTTTTGAATTATTTGTAGAAGTCCAGAGAACAATTTCGCTTTCCTTTAGACACGATTCCTACCTGTCCAACATTTGAGGTTCGTCCCGTCGTTTAGAAATCAATTAAATTTAAAAGTAGTTCAGAAATCAATAGAATATAAAAGTGAAATTCTTTTTTTATAAATATTTTGTCTTAAATGTCAAACGTTTAATGTTCGTTCCGTTGTTCAGAAATCAAATTTAATTTCTTCTTCTTCTTCTTCTTTTGTTTAGTGGCTTTCAGGTATGCCAACCAGGCACAGATTATCTCGCCAGTGTCAAGTTATTGGAGAAGACACGAAGGAAAAACAAATTTAATTTAAAAGTATACTTTTGTTTTCAATTTGTTTTTGACATTTGACATTGACAATCGACAATTTCTGATCGCAACTGTAATATTTGTAGACTGGCGTATAACACAATTTCTTTTTTATTACGAATTATTTTTGTTTCGGTTAAGTTTTGAACACATTCCTTATAAAAGTTAAAACATTCTGCAAATATCATTCAAATAACTTCAATAAATTATTTGAATGATATTTGTATATAATAATATAATTCAAAAAATATAATGGAAAGCCAATTGGGCGTAAACTTTCCTGCTGAACAACAGATGCTGTTTGATCGTACAGTATCACCTCGTCTGGTGACAAGTAGACAGCGGGGCGTTGGGTGAAGTACTGGTGGCATTTTTATTGACCCTGAATCGGCAATCTTCGCGTGTGTGAGCTGTCGTAGAGGCTCACACAGTCTGAGATGGGAACGCGCTAATCTGGTAACAGGTAATTTACCTCTTATGGCTACAACACAGCATCGTATTAGAACACAAATCTCATTGGTACGTGTTTGATGGTAAAGTGGTAACTAAACAAGGGCGAAACCTCCCCCATTTCAGTCTACAAATACAACTTTCTAAATTCGACCTATCGGGATTCGAACCCGAGACCACTGCTAGCAAAGATTGCAAATTTGAACAAGAAATATTTAGGGTGAATGTGAACTTACAGTGGAAAATGAAAAAAAATCACGCCTTAGTTACAAGCTCTGTCAGTTTAAGTAAAACAAAATACACAAAGAGAGCACTTTTTTTACATAATAAAATGCAGTAAACACTTATCATCATAAAATCCCAATAAAATAAAGATCTATTGTAACAAAAATACCTATTGTATCGAATTAAATTAAAATCTAATTTGTATTATGAACCACGGTAATTATATTTTCATTTTTATTGATTCTGTGGTAGTACAAAATTTGCTGAGTCAGCTAGTTAGTAATTTGAAAAAAGAAATAAAAACAGTCCCAGGGAATGTATAATTATATATAAACGAAACAATTTTGTACAACGAGTAAATAAATAAAAAAAATTACAATGCAAGGCATCGCAATGAAGTCTTGTAGGTTTTTTCTTTTGATAACAGCTGCAAAATAGCAGCATTACCACCTGGCAATTTGAAAGTAACACCGCTTAACAGCTGTTGTACAAGAAGCAAGTACTTGAGCTCTGCAGTTAGTATAAGGCTTTTATTATATCGCTTCACTTTAATTTTATCTGAATGAATAAATCTTAACAGGAAGTAAACCATATTTAAAATTCTTACATATAAAATTACAGCTTCCGTGCGTGTATTTATATTTGCATTACTGGAAAAATATACGCGATGTATAATACATATAATATTTGGAATTTTTATACAACGTTTATATAAAAAAAAGTTAAAAGTGCGTGCGTAAAAAATACACATGTCAGAAGTGAAACTTTTTTGGCAAACTAATTTGATTGATTAACAAAAAAGGAAGATATTTTAGAAATACAATGTCATTAAAATTTTAAAAATGTCCAAAAATAATACAAATATTTTTATTGAAATCTCGAATGACGAATTGTAAATAAAAATGCCACCTTATTTTTGTCAATATTAAGAATTATTAATTAAATTTTGTTTATGAATTTAAAATTTAGAAAATTAAAATATTTTTATATATATAATTAGCATAAAAAACACATTTCGTGGCGCGATTCATCCGTAAAAATTTTACCCTCATGCGCCTAAAGAAGTTTCTCTTAAAAAAAGTAAGTATAAACGCTGCTGGGAACAGGCCTCCTTAATCTTAGGAGAGAAAGAAAGAGAGAGAGAGAGGGAGGGTATAGAGAGATAGATATGGATTGAATAACTCTCAAGCACTTCAGTTACTTTTTTATTAAGAGATTCATTTGTGCTAACCTAGATTTAGCTACTGCTAAGGATTCTATATATACTTGTATATAATTATTCTAGGTAATCCAGGTATCTATTGACTCGTCATGATATCTCTGGAACCATAAGGAGTACAGATTTGAAATTTGGTGGGAATATTCATTTTGCCGAGTAAAGGTCAGCTAAGTAAGAATTTTACGTAATTCCACCCACGATAGGAGTTTCGGGGGTGTTAATGAAAAACACAACATAACTACTTAACAAATATAAATTAAATTTGGTAAATAAAATTTGGATAATCTAGAGTCTGGAAAAGGCCTATAAGATCTTTGCAGTAATACACAGCAAATAGGTCATTGAAATATTTATACTTATGTTTCTTATTTGTAAAACAATTTGCCTAAATTAATGAAAATGCTACCCAAAAAATATTTCACGGAGACGAAGTCGCAGATTCAGCTAATTATATACAAAACATAAAAATGTTTCTACCTAAATCTATTGGGAGACTTCGAAACTATCTATGCCCCAAACCGATATCGTTGGAAAAGCCAATAATGCGAGTATAGCTTTAGACCACAAAACTCACTCTGTGTAAGATTTTCAAAGTTTAGAAACAAATTTCGCGAAGTGACCTCCGTAATGTTGACGATAACTAAGTACATATTTCCCCACATTTCCTAATAAGGAAAATACGTAGGTGAAACCGCGCGGAGCAGCTATATAAAACAAGTTATTGTTAATTGTTTACAACTTTAACAAATAATGGTTTTGATAAATAAACAAAGCCACCTTTTTTCCAACAAATAAATAAAGTACTACAACGGAAAAATATGTTATTATTTATTGCTGACAATTTAGCGTTTAACTGTGGTCGCATCTGATGGTAGGTGATGATACAGTCTGTTCGCGACTTTGCCCTTCGTTTAGGAAATAGTATATTTTATTTCAATTTAGAATATATATTGTTCACGATCTTTCGCTTTCGTATAAAAAGGGATTATATTTTGTTAAACTTAGAATGTTTTGTTGATATAGCATGTATATATTTGTCTGTATTGTTTTACCTAGAATAAAGTTGATTGTGCAGAGTAAACCCCGTGATTGGCGAATAATAGAACGCCGATCATAAGAGATACTTATTAGCAAATAAAGAGCTAACTAACGTCGTTTGCTTGTCACAATAGTGTACGTGTGTCAGTCGAAAACACGACATAATGGAAAGCCAATTGGCGTAAACTTTCCTGCTGAACAACAGATGCTGTTCGATCGTACAGTATCACCTCGTCTGGTGACAAGTAGATGGCGGCGCGTTGGGTGAAGAATCTGGTGGCATTTTTATTGACCCTGAATCGGCAATCTTCGCGAGTGTGAGCTGTCGTAGAGGCTCACACAGTCTGAGGTGGGAACGCGCTAATCTGGTAACAGGTAATTTACCTCTTATGGTTACAATACAGCATCGTATTAGACACAACACAAATCTCATTGGTACGTCTTTGATGGTTAAGTGGTAACCAGCCAAAGGCGAAACCTCCCCGATTTCAATCTACAAATACAACTTCCTAAATTCGACCTATCGGGATTCGAACGCGGGACCACTGCTAGCAAAGATTACAAATATGAACAAGAAATATTTAGGGTGAATGTGAACTAACAGTGGGAAATGAAAAAAAGTCACGCCTTAGTTACAAGCTCTGTCAGTTTAAGTAAAACAAAATACACAAAGAGGGCACTTTTTACATAATAAAATGCAGTAAACACTTATCATCATAAAATCCCAATAAAATAAAGATCTGTTGTAACAAAAATACCTATTGTATTGAATGAAATTAAAATCTAATTTGTATTATGAACCATGGTAATTATATTTTCATTAACGACAAATTTAATTGCCATTGAGACATCAGTAGATTTCATTAAAAACGATTGTCACATAATTTGTGTGTCAAGGTATTTTAAAGAAAATTTAAACCTTAATAATTTGTCAATAAGTTATTGATTTTAACATTTATCCTTATACAAAAAGTATTAACACTTTCAGACAGTAAAATTATGTTCTTTACACGTATTGGTTTAGTACAAAAAATTTACGCGAAAAATTCTAATAACCAAAATTTTTCTGTACTAAATTTCCTACAATTTTGGTACTTATAATTTTTCCTATTATTTCAGTGAATCCTGAAAACCGAAAGTTATGCTGTCCCCCCTCCCCCTTAGGATTCCCAAAGAAAAATTGGAGTTAACAAATTAATACAATGTCAGACCCTTTTTTATTCTTGTCGGGAAATCCGCATGGATATCCGCAACGCCACGGGGGAAAGGCGTTACGGGTTATGCCGGACTCTTACCAGCTAAAACCCGATGGTGTGCCTCCCTACGTTCTTTGGCGAAAGTACGGGATCGGAATACATCCGCACTCTCGTCGACGATATGCCAACAGGGCTCCTCTCTTTGTATTCCTCTTATTGTTGTGGCATGCCACCTGTCCTGCCTCGGAATCCCTCTAAAGGTGCAATAGGTACCGCACCCATTACCCACAGGCTACCCTTAAAGGGGGCAAACGACGGTCGTGCAGTAACCGTCTACGCCCAACCCCTTGTCGCCGTATGACTGGAGCATCTCCGTCCATCTCTCTGAGACGTTCCGCCGGCACCTTCTGCGACGTTACGACCTCACAAAAGGAGACCACGGCATTCCAGCTGGCTTCTCTGCCCACCATGGTTCTAACCACAGCAGGCAGAGAGAGGTCGTCCCCGACAACTGTTACCAGTTCGGCTCGGCGGTCGGCCCACTGCGGACACACAGCGAGTGTGTGTGCCGCGGAATGAGTCTAATTATAGTCATTAAGCAAAAGAAGATATTGTACTGTAAACCTCAATGACTACAATACAATAAAACTGAAGTATTAAACGTTGGATCGCTATGACTAATAATAAACATTTATTTAATGTCATTTTTAAATGCCATATTTACGGTCTTCTTTTTTTGGTAAATTGATATTACTATAAACTTTATGATAATACTTTCTCAAGGCTATTTCATCTGAGAAATCACTTGTAGCCGGATTACAGTCGAGAGCAATAAATCAAGATACAAAAGAAAAATTAATTTTAATTATATAATTATTCATTGAAAGTGCAATATCCATTATGAGACCTGTTCACTTCACCCACACAAAGCCTTGTGACAGATTTTTGTAAGAAGGCGTTTGCTACGCCTACTATGTTTTGTCTACTGTATTCTATGTATATTGCAACTAGAAATAATTTATACGTACAACGTTTAACGTTGTGCTATAAAAGAAGATGTAGGTACTAAAATAGTAAGGTATGCTTAGATGGTTTGGGCATGTAGAGAATGAATGAAGCAAGAAAAAGGATTTATGAATCAAGATCGGATGGGAAAGTTGAAAGGGGAAGACCAAGGCGAAGGTTCCTATCCAAATCTGGACATTTTAAATAAGGGACAGGTAAAGACTACTGTATACCCACGAACTTGTATGAAAGATTTAATGAGAATGAAAGAAACGAAGGAGATATGCAAGGATCGTGGCAAGTGGAAGGACGTGGTCTCTGCCAACCCCTATGGGAATGAGGCGTGATGCTATGTATGTATTTATGTGTATACATACTTTATCTATGTATTAATATGTGAAGCAAAACATTTCAAAAATGTTTTTTTACGAAGGCTGCTTGGACGGAGGTGTATCAAATTAAAATAAAATAACAAATGTAAAATGCTAAGATTTTTATTTAATTACGTATGAAAATACATTAGATCTATAAAACCAACGCACATTACCATATATTACACACTCACTCCTATGTATGCGTATCTGTCAATCATTGACAATTATGTCAAACGCCATAAGGTTGCATTAAAAAAGTTTATACTGTCGAAAGCATCAAGAAGGTTACCTTAAAAAAGTTACTATAGCGATTAAATTTTCTTATATTTTCCGATGTTCTACGTAGTCTTTTATTTTTGAAGTGAAACTGGTTTAGGCCCATGAGGGTAACATTTTACTGATGTGCAGCGCTTTTTATGCTATTTCGTTTGAAGATTAGGTAGTTTTAATATTTACAAATAACATGTGGCATTTTAATTTGCAACTCGTCATTTAATCGTTTGATGAACGATTTTTCATAAAATATAAAATAAATATATTTCATAAATTAAAAAACAAAATTTTATTATTAATTTCTAATATTGACAAAAAACACATAGCATTTTCATTTACAATTCGTCATTTTACTTTTCAATAAATTAATTCAATTCCTAACATATCATCCTTTTTCCCTCCCTCTCGGAAATCTAGAGTTTTAGATTGTTATAAATATAAACAAGACTTATAAATTAGTTTGCCAAAGAAGTTTCACTTCTGACGTATGTACTCTGTACACGACTTTTTTTATTACAGTCTTTGACAATATAACATTAATAATGATCAAACTTATAATTTAACTTATAGACGGTCAAATTTCGGCCAATAGGCGCGAAAAAGACTTAAGCTATATGTAGAAAGAAATTTTAGAATTTAGCATTTATATTACATTAGAAAAGAAACTAGCCAAATTTTTTTACATACGCTTTATAGATTAAGGGTGTAATCTTAATTTCTGTACTTATGTAAATTCGATCCTGGACATGTATCCATCTAGAACTCCGATCTTCGGTATTCTGAATTAAATGAAAACTCTAAAATAGCTACTTTTTTATGTTGGGAAATGCTTTTATGCACTGGCCCCGACCGTGTGTCAGGAGTGTGAGACACGGCGAGCAAGCAGGCCTCGCAATACCCACTAAAACCCAGCGGAACCCTCTTCATCCATGAATGAAGCACCATCAACTTTCGCATTAATCCCTGGTGTCCCGGATGAATCCGACTGAGAATTCTCGATGACGGAAGGACTTACGCTAACAGACGCTGCCTTGTAGCCCGCCTCCACAGTCTTGTTCGTGGGCCTCCTTCAGTGAGATGCTCTTCTCACAGAAGAGGGCCATTACCGCCCAGCACCTCTCACTAGAAAGCATCACGCCTACAACTCTCTCCAGTGAGAGGTCCGCACCGATCAGTGCAACCAAGAGATGACGCTGAGGTAAATGCAGTTTAATAGGCAGACCTTGCATTATTAATAAGAGAAGTAAAGTTACTAGTGATAAAGTGAGATCACAGTCAAGCGGTAAAATGTACACAATAAAAACGCACTAATACTCTGCGCTCGTAAAAAAATAATTTACAATTCCAATTATACCGCCAGCGATCGACATTGACATAAGTAGATTTCACTTTTAATATTTCAGCTTCAAACAGGTTTATAAAAAAGTCGAATGCAATAAAAAGCCGTGATAAAATTCAGTGGTTGACTAACAAACGCCCTCGATGTTGCTTACTTCTCATAAAATATTTGCTACAGAAGCATTAAAAATAACTAGGATCAAATTATGTGGTATTAAAGGGGGAAAGAGGAAATTTAGAATACCTCTACTTAGAATTTATTTACGTAAGTCTTAAATCAAATGACTACAGTTATTAAATATTAAACGATTTAATACTCGCACTGCTTTTGCGTGATTTATTACCATTAATTAATCCTTCTTTTTATTTCTGTATTATTTAAAAGCTTTGGAAATTTTCAGAACACGTTTTCGAGTTCTATGTTTAAGTCCTCATAGGGTTTTAGAATCTACACTAATATTATACAAAGGAAAGTTTTGTAATTTTGTATGTAACGAATAAACTGAAAAAGTACTGGAGCGATTTGAATAATTCTTTTTTCATTACAAAGCTACATTATCACTAAGGAACATAAGCTATATTTAGTATTAGATTACTATAGAAATCTTTAGAAATTCCTATTAAAAGCAACCGCAGGAGTAAAAAAATTACCCATAAAAAGTCTTTCATCGCATACGCTGTGAAGAGTATTAATGATGGGACAAAAAAATGTTCGACAATATTATAGAATATATCTATATCTACAAAAAAACTTCGCGAGACCATATGTCTAATTATTGTAGTTACGTCACTATAACTACATTATTAAAATTTTATCCAAATAAATAATTTAATATTCAAGACTGTATCAATACCTGATGATTACTTTTTGAATTATTGCCATCTAATCCAATATTTAATCGCCACGCATATATATATATATATATATATATACACACACGCATATATATATATATATATGTGTGTGTGTGTGTGTGTGTGTGTAAGTAGTTCTCGGTAGTTCTCGGGTGACTGTCCGCCAAAGCGGTCAACTATTGAAACTATGTAGTTCCTAGCAATTATTATTGATGAGTTTATGTAAATTGATATCGGGAACATTAAGTGACTGAATATTATAATCTGAGTTAATTTGCTATATTTCATATACTATTTTATTATATACTAGGTGCCCAATGCCTTAGAAATATGAGGAATAAAAATTGTTATTCTTTAGATAAAATTATCAACTCAAACCATTCATAAATCCATGGAATACACAATAAAAACATCTCGATTAAACTAATTTAGGAGTTCAGTCATGTACATCTGTATACAAGAATAATATACCGGGTGCTTCAAAAAAATGTGTACACACTTTGAACTTCCATAGAAAATTTATTTATGGTTCTACAAAGTTAAATTTCAGGAAAATAGAAAGCTGAAAGTCCAATGTAAATGAAACATAAATAACAAATGTTAATACTGTTCAAATTGGTGACCTGCAGCATCAATACAATTCTGAGTACGAGTCACCACAGATTCTGTACATCGTATCAAAACGTCCAATGAGATTTCTCTACACACTGCTTGAATCTCATTCCAAAGAATGTCTAGGTTTACGTGGTTTACGTTTGTACACCACATCTTTTACTGTGTCCCATAAGAAGAAATCCAATGCTGTAAGGTCTGGAGAGCGTGCTGGAAACTCGAATGGCCCCCTGCGTCCTATCCAATGGCACGACAAATTTTGATCCAGGTAAGCTCGTACGTCCCTGTGATAGTGCGGCGGAGCACCATCTTGTTGAAAATAAAAATCATCATTACCGTATAATGCACGAATGGCAGGAAATATGGAATCAGCAAGCATTGTTAGGTAATTAATACCAGTTACAGTGCCTTCAAATCGAAAAGGTCCAATGAGTCCCCTTGAAGACAAACCGCACCACACATTTACACCAGGCAAATTTACAGCTTTTTCAATTGTAATGTGAGGATTTTCTTCACTCCAGCAAACAAAATTGTGCCTATTGACAGTTCCATTAAGTTTGAATTGGGCTTCATCCGACCAAATGACTCTACCCATAAATCCCGGTTCACGTATCACCATCTCCAAAATCCATGCACAAAATTGCAATCTTCGATCTGGATCGTCGTCATTTAGCTGTTGCACCAGCCTTGGAATGTAAACACGATACTTGCCTCTATTCAGAATGCGTAGCACGCTGCTAGCATTTACATCACTTTCACGTGCCCCTTGCCTTGAAGATTTGTTAGGAGAGCGTTGAAACAGTTCCAAGACTGCCGTTGATGACTCATCACTTGTAGCTGTTCGAGGCCGACCTGAATGACCTTTATGCACATCACACACTGTTCCATGAACTTCGAATTTGTCTCGTATGCGTGTAATTGTTAATCTTGAAGGTGGTTCTGTATCATACTCCCTTCTCCACTGTCTTTGAACTTCATTTACATTCTCAAACTTCCAGTACCACTTAATAACCTGCTTACGTTCTTCAAAACTCAAACGTACGTCCCCCATGTTGATATTACAAATTCCAACTGATAATATAACATAGAGGGACGAGTATGCTGGCTCCTGGCGAAGAAATATAACATTAGCCTTGTAGAGCGGGAAAACTACAATAGTTTAAAGTGTGTATACATTTTTTTGAAGCACCCGGTATATAAAAAGACCCCCTTCCTTCGATGATACAAAACGTATCTTATATTAAAGTCAACTAACAAGATCGCAGTTAATACGTATATGTAAATAAGTCACAAAGGACATACCATAAGGTAAATAAAAAATGATTACCATGCCATTACATTATAGCTAAATTCTTGTTATGCAAGCTTTTGATAGTGGATAATATTTCCTGGTGCTTTAAACTTAGATTGACATTTAAGATCTGAATAACATTACAACCACACAGACAGACGACATTATCTGGTATTAGTTGGGACGGTTCTTGGAATTACAGGCAACTTTGTTTATAAAGATATACATAAAATTGAAGTATAACAGTCTACTAATGGTTTTATCATTCAAACTGTTTATAACTCTTGCTCTATTTTAATATGGTGTGTAAAAGATCCAATAGAATCCCTCTTGAAGCTTCTTTCGTAGGACAGTGTTTGGAGTTTAGACCAAATGCGTTGCTTTAATATTGAACCTTCCCATGAATTGCTATCAGAATATGCAGGTTTCCTCATATTAAATTATGATTTCATCTCTCCATAAGAAAATAATGAACTTTATAAAACAAATAGACCTAAGTGTAGCTTGAAGGATTCTCTGGAGCAATGGTGCGAATACCCGCTTTGCTAGCAGGATACCTGGATTCAATTTACAGCGGAGAACACTTAGGAATTTGCATTTTATAATTTGTCTGTGTAGGGCCTGGATACTAGGCACGGATCTCTTTCCTTTAGGCTGGTGCAGGTACTGACCGGATATGGATGTTTCGGTGAGTACTTGCATCAGATAGCACGACGTGAAGAGTCTCCTATCTGCGATCAATGTGGTACATCTGTCGATACGGCGGCCCACTCCGTGGCAGAAGGTCCTCTGGTGACACTGGTCGGAGCGAATCTCACACTGCCAAATATAGAATGCTTGCTAGTGAGATAGGATGGAATGGTGTTGCCTCTTTCTGCGAAGCCGTCATCTCTTTGAAGGAGGCAATGGGACGGGAAGCTGCAGCAGATGCCGCTCTCCTTCGGAAGTGGAGGCTGGGCTGTGGGAGCCGTCTCTACGAACGCCTCTTAATTCAGGATGATCAAAGTGTCGCTGGATTTTAGTGGATGTTCTAGCATTGCCAGCAAGTCCCACACTCCCTGCCTCGTGATAGGGGTGCGTAAAGTATTTCTCAGTGGGAAAAAGATGAAATCACAATTAAGTATCCTGTCAGCAATAAATGTAGGAGGTTTCGGAAGAGGCTATTTACCCTACCCTACCAGCATCTTTGCTAGTAATATTTGCTGGTAACTACCTGTACCGCCAAGCATACAATTGGATACAGGTACAATGCTGTGCAGAAATCACAAGAAGCTTAAGAAGTTTTTAGAGTTACCTATTACAAAGTTAACACTCTTCCACTTAGATTTATTATCAAGTGCGACTACAGGTAAGCGTTAACTTGCCGGCGAATAAAAAAAGATTAAGAAAATCCAAGTCAAGAAAGAGATAAAAGAAGTTAAGAGTTCCTTTTGCCACTCCAGTGGCGACTTTGATTACGATGACTACGTGGGCCTAATAGCTCAATGGGACGAAATATGTCACTCAGTCTCATTTTAGGGACAGGGAGAGCATAAGCCGCATCCTGTATTTGCTTTCTTCGAGGATATGACGGTTTTACAAAAGAAAAAAGCCACATTCCACCCGAAACTGAAGCCGGGCACTCTACCAGAATATGGTGCATCTACAGAAGAATCATACTGATTACAATCCGGCATTTCCTCACGTCCAGCTATATGACAAAGCAACCATGACCGATCAGCTCCTGCACCAGTCGATAGGGATAAGATCCATGTCCCCTGGTGAACTCTTCAGGAACCTTGTATGTAATTTACAAAGTTTTCTCTGATGCGCTAATTGTATTGCAATACAAGATTCGATGCTTTGTCATTCGTGTTTTTTATAGTAGCATTGGCTCTTAACCTAAAATTCTTATGATCTCTTTTAGTTCGAGTGCTGTTGCAAAATAACAATTAAAACTGATTACCCAATCGAGAAAATTGTGTAAAGCCGTTTAGATTAAGACAATGTATTTTTGTAACAACTTTGACCAAGATATTGCCTGAGAATCGTATTCAATTGAAATTGGTCAAGGGAAGATTTATACAATTCTGCTGCTTAGAAATCTGCATCGTGGACTTTTATATATTTTGTTGGGTATTAGACGAAGCAAACAGATAGACGAGAAATTTAAACAGTATATTTGTAACATAAACTCTATATGTTTTAAAGATATTAATATTGGATTTGTCTCTTTATATTTTCTTTGTAGGAGAGAGGGTTTTTAGGCCACTGTAGGATGGCAGACTAACGGCTTATATACATATAATCAATCTAATATGTAAAAATGTTTGTATGTCTGTTTGTTCCGGCTATATGTGACACTTTCCTTTGGACTTGGAAAGCTTGTTGTACTTCTATAAAAATATTGACTATTTTATGAAAAAAAGTGACTGCTCATATAACTTAAGAAATAAAAAAATTGCTGTAAATTCTAGGAGACTACATCAAATTGACAAAACATTCAAGGGTAACTGTATACATTTCTATAATAAGCTCCCAGAAGAAGTTACAAAGAAGTCTCTGAGTAAATTTAAATCTTTTATTAAAAGAAAGCTAATTGACTATCCATTCTATAATTTCAAGGTTTACTTAGAAGGCAGAAAAGCGTGGGAGTGATTTGCTCAACTGAGTTTGTTGTGGACTCTTCTCAGATCAGGACGCGAAGGAACCCTCGTAACTTTAGATTGTAAGCCATTCTTTAATGATATCATCAGTCGTATATTTAAATAATATATGAAATAAATAAATATATGAAATAAATAACTACTTGAATAAAGATATTTCGACTTTGACTTTGGCTGTAATAGTTTATTTCACACAATCCCCTAGTACTGATTTAACAAAATAAATCTCTACATATATAAATGCATTATTCTACACTTTGAATGTCTCAGAACCGTTTCTCCTATCGCCAATCGCATTAATAGGTTTATAAACTGTCGTTATGTTATTCAAATTTCTCTAGGAAAGCAAAGTCATAGAAATGACGCTTTGTTATGTAGGTATTATCGACGGAAACGGTGAGAGTATGGCGTAACAGCACGCGAATCACGATCCGTCACACTATCCCGCACGTAATAATACGTAAGTGTCAGAGCCTTTCGAACTTCGGCCTTCGCACACTGCGACCAAGCCGCTATGACCAGCTGACCTTTTAAAACACTGGTAAACACTGCTTCCAGCTTGTAGTTAGAATGGCTTGGATGTCTATCAATTTCACAATTCAATTAAAATATCGTCGATATAGCTGTATGAACAAACAGCCTTTTATTGTCCCACAAGTGGTAACAGACCTCATTCTTTATTAGAGAGAGGACTTGGGAGAGTAGACTTACACCATTGCAAGTTAGCATGTTTGGCAGTGAGGTAGGGTGGAATGCAGTTGCCTCCTTTTGCGAGGGTGTCATCTCGTTGAAGGAGGCAATGGAGAGAGAAAGGGAATGTACTGTTGATGCCCCGCCCCTGCGAAGGCGGAGGCCGGGTGGTAGAAGGCGTCTTTTTGAACGCCTTTTGCCTCCTCCTTAAACCACCCTTTGCCGGTTACAACCGGAAGTGTCAGAGCGAATGCGTTAGAGAGCCTCTGACTCTTCCAATTCAGGTTGATGAGGGTGGCGCTGGGTTTTAGTGGGTATTCTAGCTAAGCTAGCGAATCCCACACTCCCTGCCCTCGTGGTAGAGGTGCGTAAAGGCATTTCCCAGCGGGGAAAAAAAGGTAGACCCTAATTGTTACCGGAACGCACATTTTTTTTATTTCCTAAAATAAAGACAACAGTTCTAGGTTCAAAAGTTTAAATAATGTTCAACGTCTGAAAACCTTTTAAAAATAATAATTTGTGTCATGGTATAATACATCCAACTTTGTTTAGGTACATTAAGATATATTAAAGGTACATAAAGATAAAAAAATAGCACGAGATAAACTATCTCCTAACAAAACTATATGCCGATGCAGGAGAGTTAAGGTTCTTGCTGACAGAGCCTTGATCCAAACATGGAAGAAGAAATTCGGGTCCCTAGAAACTAGCGCAGCCATATTAGGGACGCTCCGGCCTCACTTGGAGCAATGACTGGGTAGACGTTACGAATTGCTCTCTTACCGGCTGGTGCAGTTGCAAACAGGTTATGTTTGCCTTGGAAAATACCTGCACAGCTAAAAGGCCACATAGAACTCTGGTCCTTCCATTCAAAAAATGACGGGGGCTCCGCTGGGTTTTAGTGAGTATTCTGGTACTATCGGCGAGTCCCACACTCCCATCTGTCATTCATAAGTGGGGTGTGTTAATGCATTTCTCACCGGCAAATGAAAAGACTGTACCACTAGTAAGTAAGTAAGCAGCAGCCCATTAAAGTCCCACTGCTGGGCACGGGTATCTTCACTCATATGAGAGAGGATTTTTAGAGCATAGACCCACCACGCTGGTCTTTTGGGGATTGCCAGGCATAGTACACAAGTGCACTCTCTATTCCTTCACTGTTGTGAAGGGAATCCGACTCGACCGGAGAGAGATTAGGCGCAGGACAAACGGCTTACCGTGGTCTCTGAGGCACGGGGTTGGATCATACCGCCAACTTCCCAACTTCGGGCAAATATTGAGAAAATCTTAATTGAAAACTCAATATCCATTATCGAATTGGCCCAACCCAGGACCTCGTGTCTGTAGTCGAACATGCTAACCACTAGACCAATAAGACAGTATATACCACTAGGTTAGTGATTTATTACATTTAATTATATGCTCCCAAATTTGACATGGAATGGAGTTGAGTGCATCATAATAGACAAAGGTAAGTTAGAGGAGGTTAGGTAATTTACAAACAACTTATTATTAATTAGAACATCTCTTACCAGAACATAGCCTGTATCATCAACTACCGTCAAGTGAGATCACAGTCAAGAGCAAAAAAATCGCCTCGCTTGTACTGTAGAAAAAGCTTTAGGGAAACTCGCCACCATTTTGTAAATAAACGTCGGTCGTTAGGTTCCCAGCGTGACTTTGTTTTGTTTTATTTGAAAAGACAGTTTACTATGTTGTTTTAGTTGTAAAATATAAAATGAAATATTTGGTAAACTTTTAATGTACACCATAGTATTGCTTGTAATGTGGCAGCTTTAACGTATAGTTAATAATTCTTTCTTCAATAATGTTCATAAAACCTCGGATTGTTCCGGAAATAAAAATTGAGAAGACAAACAATTATAGGAAAATAATAGCATATGTGTTTATAGATAAAAGTTGTTAAACTATATTTTAGGAATCTATATTCATAAATTAGGATCTCGTGCTCCTCTTAAATATAAATTCATAGAAACCTCAATATCCGTGATAATATTCACTTATACAGCAAAATAAGTTAAATACACAATTTTAATATACAAAATCAAACATGTTATTCCGCATTTTAAAGTGAATAAGATTCAGAAATTATTTGCCTTGTTGAGTATGTTAACACGTTCACTGCGCCATCATTTTCAAAGAACTTTTAGCTGGTGCTTTGGAGACCTAAAAGATCTCGTAACTAACCTACGCTTTCTTGCGTTAGGGATATAAATACAGTATTCAGGTTTCCAAGAGTATATACATGTTCCCTAACGCAAGAAATAATTATACTACTGTGCGTTAGGGACCCGATCCACCACTAAATGCTGGTTTCCTCACGATGGTTTCCTCCACCGATGAAGCACAACGATGGATTGAAAAAAAACATCATGCACCCAAATTTCATTTAATAGAGGGAAATCTAATGTTGCGAATCCGCGACTTCTCATGACGAAATTCCACACGTCTTCAAGCCATCAAGAGCTTTTTAGCCACATCAAGCACTGCAAATTACTTGCCTATAAGGAGTTTAGTTCATAATATCCTTAAGAAAAAAACAGCAGTCCATAGGTACAATAGAAACAAACAGTTTCGTAATAAAGTTTTCATTAAACATCTAAAAACGTGCATCGCCTGTATATAATGCTACAGTAAATGCGTTCCCCTATTTTGTGGGTCAATGATGTACTTAAATTGTAATATCAGATGGTTATGAAATATAAAAATTGTTCTAGGCCACGTTAATGCATTTATTCATATTTTTATCTATGTTTTATTGAAATAAGCCACATTATTACCTGTACAGGACGACGTGTTAGGAAATAATATGAAAATTAAAGCATTTCAGTCGAAGTAGCAAGGACTTATTTTAATCTAATCCGTATATTACGGTTTCTATATCCTATTGCTACTNCTGATGATAGGCCTCACGTAATGATGTCTACAAGGCCCGATCTTGCGCCGCCTGGCTCCAGCGGCTACCGGCGACCCTCTTTATGTCGTCGGCCCACCTTGCGGGAGGTCTCCCTACACTTCGCCGGCCGGTGCGGGGTCGCCACTCCAGCACCATCGGGCCCCAACGTCCATCGGTCCGTCGGACTATTTGCCCCGCCCATTGCCACTTCAGGTTCGCGATTCGTAGGGCTATATCGGTGACTTTGGTTCTGCTACGGATCTCCTCATTTCTGATTTGATCGCGTAGAGAAACTCCGAGCATAGTCCTCTATATCGCACGCTGAGTGATTTTGAGTTTTCGAATAAGGCCCATAGTCAGCGACCACGTTTCCGATCGTATCGGAAATTTTAACATAAAAAATAAAAAATCAAATGTTTAATTTCGCATTTTATAGTGAAGAAGGTTCAGAAATTATTTGCCTTGTTGAGTATATGAACACGTTCACTGCGCCATCATTTTCAAAGAACTTTCAGCTGGTGCTTTGGAGACCTAAACGATCTCGTAACTAACCTACGCTTTCTTGCGTTAGGGATACAAATACAGTTTTCAGGTTTCCAAGAGTATAGACATATTCCCTAACGCAAGAAATGAAAACAATTATACTACTGTGCGTTAGGGACCTATTCCACCACTATTTTTTTTATGTCATTGACTTCACATGTCTTTGATTTGATTTGATTTGAAGGAGTGAAACAACACGATTATAGTCAATGCACAATACGAAAGTCCTGCACGAGATCTGCAGCGAACGTGTTAAGGTACCGCAATCAGATTTAGAGTTGCCTGTGATAGTTTTAAGAAATATGTCAAAAACATCCTTTAACAAAAGGCATATTATAATGTTGAAGATTATTTAAGCGATAGAAATGTTTGGCCTTGGTTACAGTTGCACACAGAAGTAATATATTATACATTGTAACATATAAAACTATCTTTAAAAGAGAAACCGCTGAGTTTCGTACCGGTTTCTTCGCAGCAAATTTAACTTTCCAAACCGGTGGTTGATTTGTTACCAACGGACAAAGTACTGAGGATACAAAAGTTTAGTTTTGATTTGGAATTGTTTACAGGTTTTTTTGAAATGGGAATTTTCTGGCTACACATACTCCAGAAGTTCTTTCGGTAAATGCTGGTTTCCTCACGATGTTTTCCTACACCGATGAAGCACAATGATGGATTGAAAAAAACCATCATGCACCCAAATTTCATTTAATAGAGGGAAATCTAATGTTGCGAATCCACGACTTCTAATGACGAAATTCCACACGTCTGCAAGCCATCAAGAACTTTTTACCCACATCAAGCACTGCAAATTACTTGCCTATAAGGAGTTTAGTTCATAATATCCTTAAGAAAAAAAACAGCAGTCCAAAGGTAATAGAAACAAACAGTTTCGTAATAAAGCTTTCATTAAACATCTCAAAACGTGCATCACCTGTATATAATGCTACAGTAAATGCGTTCCCCTATTATGTGGGTCAATGATGTACTTAAATTGTAATATCAGATGGTTATGAAATATAAAAATTGTTCTAGGCCACGTTAATGCATTTATTCATATTTTTATCTATGTTTTATTGAAATAAGCCACATTATTACCTGTACAGGACGACGTGTTAGGAAATAATATGAAAATTAAAGCATTTCAGTCGAAGTAGCAAGGACTTATTTTAATCTAATCCGTATATTACGGTTTCTATATCCTATTGCTACTATAATAAAGGCTAGGTGTCTCAAAATTTTGATAATATCATATTATTTGACGCTATTTAGTACCTACAACCAGCCTTTATGAATAGCCAGATGGTGTCACAAAGGGCCAGGCTGGCGGTGCATGAAGGAGTGTTGGTGCCAACACTTATGTATGTTATTGAAAGTTGGGTATGGAAGAAGAAGCATGAAAATAAAGTAATGCTGTAGAGATGAGAGCGTCGAGAAGTATGAATGGATTGAATCTGAGTGACAAAGTAAGAAATAGTGTGATAAGGGAGCGTTGTGGTATAAAAGAAGATGTAATCTCTAAAATTGAGAAAGTTACGCTTAGATGATTTGGACACGTAGAGAGAATGAATTAAAAGAGACTGACAGAAAGGATTTATGAGTCAAGAGTGAATGGGAAAGTTGCAAAGGGAAGACCAAGGCGTACGTTCTTGGACCAAATTCAGGACATTTTAAATAAGAACCAGGTCAAGAGTACTCTAAACCAACGAACTTGTATGAAAGGTTTAATGAGAATAAAAGTGAAGGAGATATGCAAGGATCGTGGCAAGTGGAAGGACGTGGTCTCTGCCTATCCCTAAGGGAATGAGGCATGATGCTACGTCTGTATGTACACAACCAGGTAATCTCGAATGTGGCAGTTTGGTGGGACTTTGCTCTAAAATCCTCTGTTATGAATGAGGAAGACGGTGCTCAGCAATGGGACGTTAACAGACGTTTTCTCGCCATTATAAGTTATAATATATGCGTGTGTGGTTGTTTGTATATGTATCAAGTCCAAAAGACGTCACGCGACCAAGTCCTCAAGAGGCCATTTTAAATTATTATCTTAATAAAGGTAAAGACGATAAGTCCTAAGTTTTCCAGATTCATTGCGCTTAAAGAAAAAAAACCATCGTGAGAAAATCTCATATACCATGAGCCATTATGGATAATTTGATTACTCCTATTTCCCATTAGGTTAAACCTTCAAACCCTCTCGACAAAAAGTAAAGAGGCTTTGGAGAAACTCCGCATCTAAATCTAAAGCAATACAAAAATTTAGTTGAAAGTCTCATTAAAGTATCTTTAAAATTCTTACAAAAATACAATTTCAACTCGATTGCGTAAATTGTTATCGGAGATAGTTTACAGTTATAGTTTTGTAATTACGATACTTCCAATCATATCAGATTCAAATCATTCATGCTTCAACGACTACCGCTTTACATAACACTTGGCCAAGTTATTAAATTTATAAAATGTATTTTCGATGTATAGTACCATTTCAAAACCTGTTAATAACTATTTGAACCCTGACCCAGGATTTAAGCGAAGCCTACGTTTGATAATAACGGATTTGATGATAACTGCCTCATTGGTTTAGTGGTAAGCATGTTTGACTACAGACATGAGGTCCTGGGTTCGAGTCCCAGGTCGGGCCAATTCCTAATTCGATATTGAGTTTTCTATTAAGATTTTCTCAATATTTGCCCGAAGTTGGGAAGTTGGCGGTGTGATCCACCCCCGTGCCTCAGAAAGCACGTTAAGCCGTCGGTCCTGCGCCTGATCTCTCTCCGGTTGTGTCGGATTCCCGTTACATCGGACTATGAGAGTGAAGGAATAGAGAGTGCACTTGTGTTCTATACCTGCCAATCCGCAGTGGAGCAGCGTGGTGGGTCTACGCTCTAAAAACCCTCGCTCCTCGGAGTGAGGAGGCCTGTGCCGTTACATAAATTTTAAAAGGAACTTTCACTTGCAGATCATTGAATTTATGAGGAATAATAAAGGCTCGACCTTTAGCTATCCATTTTGAATTACAATTTGTGATTTTTATTTCCACAGTCCCTATTAAGAAAGTCTACAAAGATACAACGGCTCAGGAAACTTTAAAATTTTAAAACCTGATATCTAAATCATGTTAAGTGTCAAACTTTACCTCATATTAAATTTATCTCGAATATTAGATATCAGGTTTTACCATTGTTATCACTGAAACAAACCTACATTTGTAGATCCGACTATCTTAATAAGGACTCCTCATTTTATTTTTATAAATAAATCAACGTCGATTGTGCATGGTAAACTATAATCTATTCCTACAGCTAGTTATGTATATTCAGTAATATGTAAGATAGATCTTGTGAAAGTACACCGTACAAATCAGTACCGACGGGCATTCGATATACGCCAGCTTATTAATCTCAATTTAATGCTTTTGAAAGCGTGGATGAAAGGAAAGCCCTTCTGTGGCTTACCTAACGGCGATATATGGATTACCGTTCTTATTTATGCGTAATTGTAACATAAGTATGTCTTTTCATTTATATCAATGCTAAACGCGATCTGTCAAAGTGACTCAGTTTGGTATTTTCAAATAGCAGTTAAATATTAGCTACTAATAATACTAATGTAATACTAATATTTTTTTTAAATTCTCATTGCCTTATCCCTTCGATTGTCCGTCTGCGTTTTATTGGTCCTCGTAATATGACTGCGGTTAACGGAAATAACCGTCGCCTGCCCCGCCCCGCACGGACTTATGGTGCTCTTAGGGCTGAAATTTTCATGAAAGACTACCAAATGATATAATTTTTAAGTTTGCTAATAGTTAAGCTATTCAATGTTGTATTTTTTTAAATTAATTAATACTCTGGTGTGATGTCATGAAGCGCTAAAGTTTGAGATAGTGAAAAAAGTCCGCTTGTATCTCTACGTAAATTTTGTTACGACAGTTACCGATAAGTGAAATAGATAATACACATTATGGCTTAAAAAGATAAAGATGCTTATATTTTTGATTGCCCGAGTTGAAACTGAATCTACGAATCTAAGGGTTATAGGGCTCGAATACATATAGAGTATATTGGTAATGAGATTATTCAGTTCTATTTAAAATCTTACATACAAAAATAAATTGCTATTCGTTAGTCTCACGAAAACTCGCGAACGGCTGGACTGATTTGGCTAATTTTGGTTTTGAATTATTTGTCGGAGTCCAGGGAAGGTTTATGAGGTGAGTAAATATGTATAAAATTCTTGGATTATTGTAAAAACAACAATTTTGCTTTCCCATTTAAACTATTCCTAAATATCAACCGTTTGTTGTTCATCTAGCTATTTTAAAACTTAATCCAAAACATCTGGAAACAACTATTCAATACTTTTTGTTTTTCCAACAATATTTTGAGCATGAATAAATAAACGGCGGGGGGTACCGACTCTCGCAGAGAGTAATAGCGGTTAAGACGATTCGTGGGTACCATACGGTTTCCTGGACGGCAGCAACACTCCTGGCGGGTGACCCTCCATGGGAGCTCCTATCTGAAGTACTCCCCGCTACGTACCAATGTAGACAAGACGCGAGGACTAGAAAAGAAATGCCTGGTTATGACGAGGCCTGTACGATCAGAGTCCTAGCTGAGAGGACTCTGATAATAAAATAGAGGGAGGATCTCGAGTCCCCCATAGCAGGTGTCATGAGGGTGGAGGAGTTCCGCCTTCTGCTGAAACAGTGGTTGTGCAGGAGCCATGGAACGCTCTTCTATAGACAGGTTTAGGTGCTTACCGGACATGGTTGTTTCGGAAAGTACCTGCATCATGTGCGGTGCCCCCGTCGATACGGCGTATACTACTATATACTGTGGCAGAATGCTTGGCGTGGGAATCATAGCGGCATCTCCTGGTGTCGTCAATTGGCGAAGAGTTCTCACTGACCAGCATTGCACGTGCAATGCTTGGCAGCGTAGCAGGATGGAGAGCCGTTGCCTCCATTTTCGAGACCGTTGTCGCACTAAAGGAGGCACTTGAAAGGGAGCGGGAGGTTGCTCCTGATTCCCCTGCTATCGGTCGCCGAAGGTAGGGCCATCGAATCTTGATTTGGCTTCATCCGGGACATGATATTGGAGTGCGCAAGTGAGCCCTTAGTGTCCCACTTTAAGATGACGTGTGACCGCTGGGTTTTAGTGGATATTCTGTCTTTTCAGTGAGTCCCACACTTCTAACTTCTTGGTTGGAGTACGTTAAAGTTATTCAAGCTGGGTAATCCCAGCGAGAAAAAAAATTGGGGTTCCGACTCTGGAACAGCCAACATAAAGTTGGCCATGTGAAAAACATGATTCCTCCAAATTCACACCACGATCGTGAAGTGCTTACTTTTGGGCGTTGTTGTTGTGACAAACGCTCAGGATATTGTAATTGTTTGAAATCAATGGTCATATTAGTTGGAATAATAGGGATACGCGGTATCAAACAAACTTCTTTTAATTTATAAGTTAAGGTTGTAGCTTCAATCAAATTTGGCAACAACATTTTCACTCTCTTTTTGAGATTTGGAGTGATTACACGGTTTTGTTGGATTAATATTTCGCAATAATATAATCAAAACGATCCGGCATTTATTGAATTCGTTTGTTACAAAAAATGTAATAAATGAAGAACCTCTCGACCGATTTTGTGCAAACTTCACAAAAACCATCTACTAAATAGTACAAAGCCCAAAGATTTGGTTTGGATAGGTGAGCCCGTTCTTGAGTTATAAAATTACAACGAAAAGTAACATTTATTTTTATATGTATAGATTTTGAACATGGCATTAATGAATTTATATTAATATTTTACAAAATACTTAAACAGTTAAAGATTATATAACCGATAAATTATTACACTTTAGGTATTCGGACATCTTGATATACCAGTTTTAAAATGATGAATCTGATATGATACATATAATCAGCCGACACTAGGCTAACTTGAAAAATTATCAGCTGTCGTATCTTAGAAAAGAAAAAGTGAAAACAAACGATTGCCCGGAAGTTCGACTTCACAGCCGATTAATAACAAGAGAGCTATGACGAAGGACTAGTGCTCTACTTATTTACGCATAATGTAACGTAACACTTTCGTTTACTATGAAAGACACTGTGAGGCAGAGATTTGTTTTTTTTTTCTTAATTATGTACAGGTTAATCTCATAAGATTAGCGCTGATTTACTGGTAATGTGTTTTAACCTCACATTACTGTAGATCTCACTTTTTGTAGTAAAATTTCTTTACGCACGTTTAATTTTGAGAGTAAGCTGGTGAGACTGTTACGAAAAGTGTGAGCAAGTAATATGAAGGGAAGTTAAAAGGGATATATAAGTCATTGAAGCTAGAAAGAGAATTATTCGTATATTTTATTCTAGATACTATTTGTTTACAAATATTTATAAAAATATCTTTAGTCTAACTTCAGCTAGCACGAAATACCTTTAAACTTGTTATGTGATTTATCATAGATGGTACGATTTTTCATAAATACGTATATATTTTTAATTAACGAAATTGAAATAATGAATATATCTGCAAAAACTTCTTACACCAAGTTTAAACTTTATTTAAACTTTAGTGGTTGTATATAACCGTCATTTAAGAATTCATCTTTTGTACAAGATATACTTGTCAATGTAAAATACAAAAATACTCTTTTAAATCTAACTTGGTTTCTGAACGACTTTTATAATATAATTGATTTCTAAACGACTGGACAAACATCAAACGTTTGACATTTAGGAATAGTTTCTAAGGGAAAGCGAAATTGTTGTTTTTACTATATTATAAGCACTACATTCTAAGCCTTTTCCGAGTCCTATTTGTGGAATAAATAGTTCAAAACCAAAATTAGTCCAATCAGCCCAATCATTCTCGAGTGTTAGCGAGACTAACGAACAGCAATAGCAATCAATGTTTTTCTTTTATTATGCTGCATCTTTTCTGAATAATTATTAATAAATAAATCACTTCTGAAAAGCGAAAGTCCGCATGACAATGCTTCAGCGTCATCCTAAAGTAGACTTGAAAAAGCAGTCAGATATTCTTTTCTTTCTGGAATTCTCAAAAAGAAAGTGCACGTTTTAGAAAAGTTTTGATAGTATTCAATATGGCGTGTCATATCACGCTTTATTTTTACGTTGGGAAATGCCTTTACGCACACCTAAACGGGAGTGTGGGACTTGTTGGCAGTAAGCTAACATACCCACTAAAACCCAGCGATACCCTCCCCATTCTTCAGTAGAGCACCAAAGGATCGGTTGACGCAAATTACTCAGTTACTCCGAAATACTCCCGCTGGGAAACTTAGGAAGGAGGTAGGAGAAGCGCAAATCTACGCCTCCTACATCCCAACCTCCTGCACCGGAAAAGAGACGCGTCTATAGAGTCCTCTACCTCCAACAGATTCGTAGAAGGAAGCCACTGCCCCCACTCCCTTTCGCTAGAGAGCATTGCGCGAACTAAACCTACTCTCCAATGAAAGGTCTCCTCCGAGTGACATAACGGTTGGAATTTCTCGTAGAAGAAGCTTCCCGTGGGGAAATGTAGTATGGTTTTCGTATTTTATACGCGAGCTAGAGTCAATCACATTCCCTTTTTTGTGTAAGAACAATGTAATTTTTTTTTATTATTGCTGACAGGTTAGCGCTTGACTGTGATCATACCTAATGGTAACGAAGATAAAGTCTAAGATGGAAGCGTGCTAATCTGATAACAGGCAATTTACCTCTTATGGTTTCTACACAGCATAGTACACAAATCTCTTGCTTGGCGGTACCTCTTTGCTAGTATAGTGGTAACTAGGCACGACCGAAGCCTAGCTCTACCGGGATAGGACCCGGGATCTCTGCTAGTAAAGTACTGGCACCACTACGCTGGCGAGGCCCTCGAATATTATATAATGCATAGGTATATTTTAACAGTTAAAAAGTCCAGCTGCCGCAAGTTGACTGACCGCTGTGAATGGCATTAACTTCATGTCTTCAAACCAAATTTTTTGTTATATTTATAAAGTAATAATATTTACAATAATTGTAATTGTGTTTAAATTACTCTGGTAAATTTGACTGTAACTCTCTCATGTAGTCCATTGAAATGTTACATGAGCTTTGCTTTAGAGGACGTTAATTTATTTTTGGGACACGTGTGGATGGACAATAGAAGCTTAACCCCAAGTTTGTCGTCCTGTGTTCTTCTCAACCTTAGTTGAGGGTTGCGGCCTCGAGGCAGTGCTTCCTTACCCGGGCATCTTCTTCAGACATCAATTTGATGCCTGGTATTTTGTTTTGCCCGCAATCATACGGGCTGGTTCCCGCTGGCTACGCTAGCGGGTCTATCTAGGTCAATTAATTCAATGGTTAAGTCCGGGTATTGCCACTGTTATTGCGTCGTCTTCGCCGTCATCATCGCCTACATCGGGAGGCGGTGATAGCAGAAACTCACGAGGCAGGGGACGCCCAGTGTTTGCTGCTCTTGGGTGCTGGCTGACAATGCCGTGGAGGTGTATGTGTGGGGATTTGTCCGCGTGGCGAAACATACTCCTCGCCAAGTTCCGGACGAACACCTCCACGGTGGGCGTCATGGTGTCACGGTGGTTGACGTCATTTCTGACATACCTCGGAGCTCCTACTATCATACGTAGGCACTTGTTCTGCGTATGCTAGTAAGTTTGTGGGGTTACGCCCATGTCCCCCGGCCGCCATCTTGAAAGGGTGCAAACACCTTTTCCGTGATATCTCGGAAACTATGCATGCTACAAAAAAGTCGTGAGGACACATTTTGTAACAAATCGCTTTGCCTACAAATATGTAAATATAACTTTTTGTCCTAATTTTAAAATTAAAGAAGCTATAAGCAAAATAGTGAGAAAAGTTTTATAAACATTTTCTGTTTTGCTCTATAACCTTTTTTTATACATTTTACAAAAAAATTACTTTAAACCAATCTTGTAGATGGTGTTTTGAGAAAAATTTTAGTCTACAATTTTTTTAATTTCATCCACTTCAATGGCTGTCACAGCACTCCAAAACCGGGTTTGTCAATGCTCATAAGAATCCGCTCCAAACGAAACGTTAAACTTAGTTTTATGATCATTTTTTGCAGTTTAAAGACTTTTTTTACAATTTCTATGATTTCTTTTAACAATTTAACTTGGTTTTAGAAAGAGTCATGCGTGATACAGTGAGACTTTCGCTCAAAAGAGCGACGTAAGCCAATTAAACTCTAATGAGGATTATATAGGCAAGGATGATGACTTAATTTAATACTCTACGGCTTAGTTTCAATGAATGAAACTGAACCGCCATAATTAATCAAAAAACATGACATTTCTATTTGTCGAGAAGTTTATTAAGTCTCTTATAACTTGCCCCACACATAATGTTACAGTACGGGTCGCCGCGTTCGAGTTGTAAAGCGGATAGATATCTAACAATTTGAGGAGAGAGCTCGCTTTCTGCAATGCTTTGTTTGCTTCATCTATTGTATACTTAACAATTTCGACTGTAAGAGTAATGTTCATGCACGGTAAATGTACATAATGATGTCGAAATAAGTTTTTTATTGCTTAGAAGTTGTGCGCTTGAATGTGATCTCACCAGAAGCTACCTGATGATGTTGTTAAAGATACTGAAACGCAAATGTAATTACTTACAGGCACGTTTTTGCTTATCGTTATGCACGTTATGGACTGCCTCATTGGTCTAGTGGTTAGCATGTTCGACTACAGACATGAGGTCCTGGGTTCGAGTCCCGGGTCGGGCTAATTCAAAATGGATATTGAGTTTTCTATTAAGATTTTCTGAATATATTGCGCGAAGTTGGGAAGTTGGCGGTGTAATCCACCCCCTTGCCTCAGAGAGCACGTTAAGCTATCGGTCCTGCGCCTGATCCCCCTCCGGTCGTGTCGGTTTCCTGTCATATCGGATTATGAGAGTGAAGGAATAGAGAGAGCACTTGTGTACTATGCTTGCCAATCCGCAGTGGAGCAGCGCGGTGGGTCTATGCTCTCATATGAGTGAGAATGCCCGTGCCCAGCAGTGGGACGTTAATGGGCTGCTACTTACCTTTTACCTTTTTTTTTGCTTATAGTTTTAAACAACGTATGATGCAATATGAAGTGAAAACAGAGCCGTGATGGCCCAATGCATAGACACGTGGATACTTGTTATCGTNAGTTGTTTGCACCCCCTAGCTGCCCCCGAACGTAATTCGCTCATTTCTCTATGTAAAGCAAACTTATGTAATAAACAAAGTTGTAATGCTTTATTAATGGTGAAGAAGGTACAGAAAACAATCATTGAGTTGAGCATACACATTTTTAATAACATATCCGAATCAATCTCGGGTTAGAAGAGATATATTAAAAACATCCGTTTCCAAAAAGCATATTATAATGTTGAAGATTATTTAAGCAATAAAGATTCTAGTTGCACATAAAAGCTAAACAAATTGTAAGCTACAAAAACTATATTTAAAGGAGTAACTTCTGAGTTTCTTAACTGCTTCTTCTCAGCGGAATCAAGTCTCCGAACCGGTGGTAGATTTGTTTCCGACAGAGTGACTAATGACGATTCAAAAGTGCCTTTTGAGGGTGTTTAGAACATAGACCCATCACGCTATTCCACTGCGGATTGGCAGGGCATAGTACACAAGTGTTCTCTCTATTCCTTCACTCTTATCGTCCGACGCGACGGCAATCCGACACGACCGGTGAGAGAAATCAGGCGCAGGACCGACGGCTTAACATGCTCCCCGATGCACGGGGTGGAACTTCGGGCCAAATATTGAGAAAATCTTAATAGAAAACTCAATATCCATTTTGAATTGGCCCGACCCGGGACTCGAACCCAGGACCTCAAGTCTGTAGTCGAACATGCTAACCACTAAACCAATGAGGCAGTATATATTAGCCATTAAATAGCATTCGTATGTCGATTGTATTTATTTAGGTAAATTGAAACACAAAATTGTAGTGTTTATTTATTGAAAACAAAAACTATTACAATGAGTTGCCAAATAGGCTACAAGAAAATAATAACAAATTCTTAAATAGATCAACAGATCAAAGAAGAAATTCTGTAGACAGAACATATTAAACTTAGATATTATAAAATAGATTGGAGCGTAAAGGTAGACAATGTTGTCTTGATGTATAAATATCCATCAATATGTATGAGATAACACATATCTAATAAACTGGTTAAGCAAATTTTAGAAAGAGTGGTACTCTATTATCTATAACAAAATAATTTATGATAAAAAATGAAATATTTTAAAAAGCCACGTACTTCTCTATATCTGAAATGACGTAATGCTTATGTCATACAAAGGTCATCACATTTTGCATAGAAATAACTGCGTTTGAAGGTTAGATAGTTTTAATATTTATAAATAACAGGTGGCATATTAATTTGCCACTCGTCATTTAATATACTATTTTTCATAAAACAAAATAATTAAATAAATTGTGTTTCCTAAATTTTAAATTCAAAAACAAAAATTAATAATATTGCCAACAATTTGTATTAATTTTCAACACTATATTTTAATAATAATAAAATTCATTGAATTCCTGACATTTCTTTCTTTTTCCCTCCCTCTAAGTCTCGGAAATGTAAAGTTTTAGATTTGTATAATTATGAACAAGACTTAAAAATTAGTTTGATTCACTTCTGACATGTGTCATTGTACGCACGCACTCTTAACTGTTTTTTATTGCTTACAAGTTAGCGCTTAACTGTGATTTGACCTGATGATACAATGTAAAAGGGCAGCGCTTTAACCAGGTAAGAGGTGATTTACCTCATGGTTACCTCAAAGCTACGTACCGGGACGCAAATCCTTCCTGGGCATCACGTTTACCATGGTAGAGTGGTAACTAGCCATGCCCAAAGCGTCCCTCTAGACCAGACTAATTCAAAAAATACAGTTTTATAAATTTATGGTAAACTAGTACTTTTTTGTTTACGGCATTATTTACAAATATCATACGTCCGTCATATTTACGTAAATTATACGTCAAGAAGCATGACTCACATGTCCCTTTGAAGTAAACGTTTCCACCAGCAACTAAGATTTGTTAAAAAACATTTATTTTTTTAATTAATTTCCACTGTTACATAAAATTTGTATTGTGGAATTTTGATTAAATCAAAATGTACTTTTATTGTTAATTTTATTATATCTCTATAAATGATATCACATACATTTTGGTAGGAATACTTTGCAATTTTCCTTTACACTCCATGAAGTGGACATATTGCAGTTATATAATAATACTACAATCGAGAAAGACTTCTATTACTAGAATATTAGAAACTGAAAAAAAAAAACTTTGTACTGATCGGTATGGCACCACGCCTATCATTAAGACGTCACACGAAAATAATATATATAACGAGATATATTTTGCGTACATTAGGTACCTAAACGTATATATTTAATGAAAAAAAAACTCAGTAAAATCAGTTTCTAAACTTTATAAGACTAAGCTTCAAAGTTAAATTAAAAAATTGCAGGTATCATAGCCACAGTTTTTTAGGATCTTTTAATTAAATTATGTTATGTATATATACAAAAATCGGTATAAAAGAAAATGTATTAAAAAATGTCACATGTGTTAGTATTTTGCGCTTGGTTTTCGTTACATAGATTCAACCAAATAAGTAAATAACGAGCACCTTATTATAACAAAGATTTTTTCATATTACTCCATTGGTAAAATATCAATCAATTTTACCAATACTGAAGCTTCTTCCCTATATTATGGTCAAAAGACCATAATTAGGTTAGACCATAGAATTATTATGGTTTTTAATTTATGAAACGTAGTAAAGTATTTAGTTTTACAGCAAAAACACCTATCAACAATCCTAACATTTTTCCATCCACCCTTCCAACAGTCATTTTGTTTATATTGACTTTCGACTATACAATTATACTGAAATACTTCATAAAATCCCTAATATCCCTTAAATTTCCTTTGACTCCTACCAAGTTAATAAATAACAATCTCACTTTAATTCACAACACTCTATCACTTGTCGTTTCTTAGTCTGACCTCCCATTTTGATAAGATGTATTAAATATTGTATAAAAATAATATTTTTTTTAAGATTACGAAATAGAGGAGTTAAACTAATGTATAGACTGGGTCCTTAATATAACTAAAGGAAGTAAGCTCCATCGTAAATCTTGAAAAGATTTATATTTATATATTGACATAACCTTACAATTGTATGTTTACAATGTAAACTAAGACATATTACTTTTTTATTATATTAGAATAAATAATAAGTTATAATATAAACATAATTACATATTATACATTCTATTATATAATTTATCGAATATAATATATACGAGTGATCTACATTGTTTATCATCTTTAAATTTTCCCTTATTTTTCGTAAATTACACAATATCCTGCTAATAACGAAGTTGAATACTATATTAAATTTTATGTAGCATACTTGGACTCGTTTAAAAAAGGCAATAAGCTTATGATTTCACTGTTACTAGTAAATTGTCTTGTGAAGTCAGAAAAAGATTATAGACCTATATAAAGTAACATACGTAAGATAAACGTAAACAGATAGATAAGATATAGATAACTTGACAGGTAAGATATATATAATTAGATAGGGAATATAAACATCAGTTTAGTTTTTCGCAAAATTGTTTATCAACATATTCAATAGACCATGTATAAAAGTATAAGAGACCAAGTTTAACATTGGGTATTAAGGGTGTGCGAACATCGTTCAAATCGAATCGAATTCTAATTATTCGAAATTCCACGAATAATTAGAAAAAATCGATTAATTAGAATAATTTGCGAGATTTTCGAATAATTCGCTAATTAAAGAAATATCTCTGGATTTTCAATTGTTTCTATCTAAATCATTTAAATCATGTGTCGAAGTATTGGACTTACGAATAATATACCTTTTGTTTTAAAACCGTTACAATTGCTAATTTTCAATATATGTTCACCTCTGTCGGTACCAAAAAAAATCTAGATAGAGATTCCGAAATAATTTTCACCAGGGAGTCATGTTCTTCTACTATATTTCTACAATTTGCAATTTTTTATGCAATAAAGTAGTCTAAAGAACGACAGATACTGTTAAATTTATATTTGAACATTGCACATAAGAAACCCTGAATTGAAAATACGATTATTCGAAGTTTCATATTTACGAACCTCGAATAGAATATCGATTCGGAATGAATATATCGTAAGTTCAAATTATTCGCACACCCCTGTTAGATAGACATATGTATCTTATTGTGAAATAACATTAAAATTTTTACCATTGTGGCAAAAAGATACAGGTGGAGTTGGTCCTAAATCTTAATTTTAGGACTCAGTACAATGTCAGTCATTGATTGTACCAAAATTATAATAATAATAGACCTGGGCATATCTAAAACATGTAATTGCTATAGATTCCATAGTGTACCTACTGAAATACATACTTTAAATGGCTCTACCATAAATACCATGTTACGTCCTAAATTATTGTGACACGGACATTTTATCACTAAATGAATAAAAGACATGGCAAAAATTTTCAAAAAATCGCTTACAACTAAATATACTTAGACATACTTAAACTACATCCAATTAAGTACAAGTTAATAGACCTTTTACGACCTTTTTGTACAAGAGACTAACGAACAATGGATAATAACGTAGGAAAAGTTTATTTTAAATACTTTGTAATACACTTTAAATAAAACTTTTAGATGTGCTCAAACCGGAAAAAGATTTTTTCTATGAGACAGAAATTACATACTATGTACTTGTGTAGTACCTAACACTTTCAAAACTGGCCATTCTAGCAAATTTTTTACCATAACATTATTTTAATTATTTCAATAAATGGATTATTTACTAATATTCGATTTTCAACTGAAATTTTGTGGGTAAACCTTGTTGAAAGACTAGAATATTGTACCAAAGTAGAGTATATTGTCACATGTAGCTAACACGATGTCATTAAAGAACTTCAGTGTTAACCGCAAACAAAGTACAGATACAGCCACATGTGGCTGACATGGCGTTCATTGTGTTAATAATGTTAATCAGGAATTCGTCAAAAATATTGTGCAAAAGATAATTATTCAGCCTAAGCTTTGAAAAGCTAATTATAAAAGTTATTAAATATACCTACATCGGCCTTAAAGTTATTTTACCTGTAAATCAATGAATAAAATGAGTAAATTTTATTTATTGGGTTCACTCTTAATAAACATAGAAATGTTATTAAATATATAGATATAATTAAGACTACAAAATACAGAAAATTTGTTCAGATAAAACCTTTTAGGCCAACTTTTTTTGTTGTATCTGTGCCGAAACATATTTTTGCCACACATCAGTCTTGTTTATATTAGACCAATGTCAAATGCCAAAAAATAATATCATTTTATAATATTATTATTATAGATAAGTATTTTTATTTTTAAGAATTATTTAATTAATCTCGTAATTAATCTTTTATAATATCCAATGTTTATATCAGCACTATTGGACAAAGAAAGTATCAGATCCGATCAGACAAATTCAAATCAACACAAAAACATTCAGGTAAATTTTCGGTCATATGTAATTATATATTTTAAAATACATAAATATACCTAAAGTACCAGTTTCATTACATATATTTTATGAGAAATAATGTAACACTAGTCAACCAATTAAATAACTTGCAGTTAATATATTGAAAATGCAATTACAGATATCTCTACAAAATCACAAAATGGCGTCCTTCCGTCCACAGAGTAGATAATACGATTATAATAAAGATATTATTTACTTGGTTATACTCAAAACGTATATTAAATTGTGTAATAATTTTAATATTTACAGCTGAAATTGTGCATATGTGTTAAAGGAACGTAAAGAATGTTTGAAACCGTCCACAAATATTACTCAAGTTTAAATATAATATTGTGGCGTTAATTTCATTAAGGAATTCAATTATGAAATTCTCTAAAATGAAAAAAATAAATGACATTTTTGTGAATGTTATATTTTTTGTGTTTTTGCCTCGTTTTCCAAAACACTTCTATACTGTCCCTGGTATTACAGAATAGCGCAAATATCACTCATGACAAAACAAGGAATTTTTCGGTTTCACATCGCATTTATTTCTTAATTACTTGTGTTTCATATATTTTTTTTCGTTATTTTAATTTTACTCCAAAAATACAATACAGTATACACACATACGTACCATGACAATGTTTTTCAAACTTTTTTCTTAACAAGAGTGTTACGTAATTTCATAATCCCACTTTTATAATCCCAGTATTTTTTGTGATAATATTTATCTATATCTGTAAATTTTTATTCATTTAGATGCATTGTTTTTTTGTTTAAAATATGGAGTCATTTCATAATTTTATTTTACGATTACTTTAATAAAAAAAAATATTATTTAACACATAAATAAAATAAGCAATAAACGCGAAATAAAATGTCTTGTTTTAATCGTAATTTATCTAATTTTGCCTCCCTAGAGCCTCTAAATTACTATGATGAGAGTCGATTCGGTTAATGTTCGCCTTAAACTCGTCCGTTGTCGTTTTTACAGGGGATTTAGGTCTTTCCTCGTTCTCGTTGTCAAGATTTTGTCTCTCCGAAGCGATGAAGTCCTGAGAGCCGTTGACTTGAGCATTTGTCGTGTTTTCGGGATATGATAAGTCGAAATTGGATATAGATTTCACCTTGTCGGAGAATTCTAATCCGGATGCGAGTGATCTCGTCAAATTATCTGTCGTAGAAAAAATTATTTATTATACAAGTAAAGTTTGATTTAGGTTTAATCTAGGGCATCCTGTATGTTGGCGGAAAAGAAAAACAAGTGAAATAGAGATTAAATACATAGCATCACGCCTCATTCCCATAGGGGTAGGCAGAGACCACGATTCTTGCATATCTCCTTCGCTTCTTTCATTCTCATAAAAACTTTCATACAAATTCATCGGTTTAACGCAATCTTGACTTGGCCATTATTTAAAATGTCCTGGATTTAGTCCAGGAACGTTCGCCTTGGATTTCCCCTTCCAACTTTCCCATTCAGTCTTGACTCATAAATCCCTTTTGTCAGTCTCCTTTCATTCAGTCAGCCAACTTTCTCAATTTTAGTCACTACATCTTCTTTTATACCACAACGTTCACTTATCACACTATTTCTTTGTCACTCAGTTTCAATCCACTCATACTTCTCAACGCTCTCATCTCTACCACATTTATTTTACTTTTATACTTCTTCTGCCATACCCAACTTTCACTACCATAGTGTTGGCACCAAACCTCCTGCATGCACAGCCAGTCTAGCCTTTTCAGACACCATCTGGCTATTCATAAAGGCGTGCAGAGCACCATTTACCATATTCCCTGCATTCACTCACTCACTTTCACATGTTGCGTCTTTTGTAAATTTAGATCCCAAGTATACAAATTCTTTCACATCTTCCACTTGTTCCCCATTTATCAAAATATTGCAATGCATCATAAATTCATCTCTTTCAATAGAGATTATATCTAAATAAATAGATTGCAAAAATGTATTGGCCTCCACTAAAAACCATTCAACATCCTCGTAAATTTTTGCTGTTTGGATTTTAAATTTAAAAAAAGCAGCTTCTTGATTCTGAGAAAAAATCTATTAACGCTTTATGTCCTAAGAGAATAACAAAAGCCGCTACAGCGCCACCTGAAAAATATTGTGCCGATAACATTCAACAAGCTAATTTATTTAGCAGGGTAAAAAGAGTTCAGGTCAAAAACTATGCCAAATTTATATTCCGGTCATTTTACACCTAAAGGCTAGCAAAATGTCTGAAATATTAACTTGAAATAATTCAAAATATATTTCAACATTTTGCATATATTAAATATCTTACCTTTAGCAACGTCCGTGGGCTGTGGGTGATCATCTTTATGATCTTTAGGCATTGACGCCGCACGTCCGTTACTCGGCCCCACCATGCCCAGAACACTGCAAACATTTATATAATTTTAATAGCTGCTCCCCGCAATATCACACGCTTAGTTCTCGAATATCCGTCCCAATATCCGTAAGTAGCGAACGTCATTATGAATTCACTTTGCTAAATTACATTTTATATTTTTAAAATTACATTTAATAGTTTTCTTCTTCTTATTGGCTTTCTGGTTTGGCAATTCAACTTCAATTTTAACGCCAGTGTCATGTGAATTTTGAAAGGTTTTCACTTTACATTTATTTAATGTACATGTTACAGCGTAACGTAAAAATGAAATGATAAAAGATAAAAAATGTCATGAAAATTAAAAAAAATGTTATGTGCATTTCACATGTGGTTCATTCAAAAATCTTAGCCTCAAGATGAGACGTATATTAAATTTCGGCAAGTAATGAATTATTTTTAACTTTCACTATGCCTTGGTTGAATACTGTATAACGCTTTCTATCTCATTTTCTCCCACATTAAATCTTATGAATCTATATATCTATCTCTTTTTCGAAATGTAAAACAACTTTTAAAAATATATAAGGCAATAAAATAATTTTGGTTACATACGAGAATTTAAGAATAATTTCTATATTCAAATTATGAAATTATTCTCCATTACATTTGTTAGAATTCCCTATAATATGTTTATGTTTGTGTACTTAGATTTGTACAATAGTCTTACCGTGAAACACTGAGGTCACCGAAAGGAGTATTCGGAGTTAGGGGAGGGGTAGACCGGGGTGTACTAGTGGCCTCTGCCCATCCCTCTGCTATTAAGGCTTCGGCCACTTCTATCGTCCCATCTATAATAAAATATGAGAGTTCTCTAAATCTGGATAGACACTTATTGCCATCGGATGCACGCATGCGTTTGTAAATTAAAAATGTATAAACAATTTTAGGGGGGATGTAAATATATATTTTCTGTGTCCATTGCATATTACAATTTATGACAACTCTTTCTTATTTGCAAAAACAATCATCTAATGTTTAGTGAAAATGGTATAGAAGTTGTAACGAAAAACAGCAAAATAAGCAGATTTAGAATAATCCAATATCGTCTAGTTAAATGCAGAGAATATGACATCCTAAAAGAACTTAATAAGGATTAAATTAACATTGAATTTAGCTGTCAGTTTAGAAGCAATAAAACAGCAGCAGAAAGTAGAAGTAGTAGTAGTTACACACATCAATCGCACCCGCATATCCGAACGCACTCATGCACGCACACATACATACCTTCAGTGACGTCATACAGTTTGATACCGGGTATCTCCCTCTCTCTCTCGTGAGGCGCAGCGGCGGACTTCTTGTAGGCGCACGTACGAGATATCAAAGGCTTCCAGCGCGCTACCTGACAAGTTAGAATGGCTTACAAAACTAAATACTATCTACACTATTTATAAAATATACTTTATGCAACTAAGAAATGAAAAACTAAAAAAACTCAACCGTTCACGATATCGGTTTGAAGTCAGTTTCATAGATAAAAACTTTAAATCGAATATCTTAAATTTGAGGCCTATTTTCTACGACGTAAGGTTTTAAGTAATCCATACCATTTATAAATTTTTATCCAAATATATTCTTTAATATTCAAGACTGTCTCAATACCTGATGATTACTTTTTCAATTATTGAAATCGGATATGCAATTCAAAAGATATTGTGAAATTAAAATAAAAATACATGTCGGCGGCGGCCGCCACGCAGCCCAACGAGTAACTAACTCGACGAGAGAGGGGTAGTGCGGGAGAAGGGGGTGCACTATTATGAACCAGGTGGCCGTTCGGCTCCTTACGCAGTGGTTGTAAGCGACATTGAATATTTCAAGTTTTTTTAACACATTATGCTTCACTTAAAAAGTTCTTTTCAGAGCTACTTGGTTTTAGTATTAGGAATCACATTTTTTCATAATATTTGTCAATTCATGGTCGTTTTAATTATCATGCCTATAACTTAAATATCTGTACCTATTTATGTCTACCCGTGCGAAGCCGGGACGGGCCGCTAGTTTAATAATAAGATGATTGTACAATCAATACAATATTATGTAATACTCACGTGAACGAGGTCTTCAAACCGTTCTATTGCTTGTGAGGACCAACGGGGCGGTCGACCATCACTATCTTTCTTGAGAGAAGTGCCTACAGGCTCAACACCGGCTAGGAAACACTCCATTGCCTGAAAAATAAATAAAATTAGTTTATTAAATATTTTAAACTTTAACTTTCGTGCTTTATAACGACCTTCAATCACGAGAATATTTTATTCCAATACCTGGAATCGAAGCCTGAGTAAGTCCGCTCGAAGTTCGCAAAGCTCGTGTGTAGCGACATATTCGCTGTCACCGTAATCCAGGAAGTATAGGTCAGCTACCTGAAACAATACGGATATATGTGTAATTAGGAATTTACATTTGAAAGTTTAGATTCCCTTAGCTTTATATTATGAAAGTATTTCAATTAACATAGTATTTTAGCGTCCGGTTGATTCGATATTCAATATCGATTTCGTTTATTAAATGAGTTATTAGGTAGTTAATCATTGCGTTTGTTGGTGAAAGAACACAGCGTAAGGAAATATCTCACCTTTAAAGTTAAACTGTTACTAAACAAAATTATAAAATTTTACAGGAGAACCATAATTAGGTTTGGTTTGGTAACGTTACGAATTAACGCTAGATGGCGTCTGAGTTAATTTTTGATGAAATTGACAAGTTTATCTAGTAGATTACGTGTGCTTTAGTAAGATCGCGTAGATAACTCGTTTAAAAAAAAGTCGTTTAGTAACGGTTTAACTTTATAGGTGCAATATGTAAATTTAATTCTAGTAGCAAAATATGTAGCAATTCTGAGATATGTGTAACTTAACAATGTCTGGGTGAGTATTTGGTCTAAAACCTCTCTCCTATGAGGGTTGAGGTTTTTACTTAAGAGTGGAGTTAATAGACTGCTATTTAACTTATTTAAACGCCCTATTATATATTTCGTTAAAATGGCAAAAAGTCACAAAATTATGAATATGTATACCTGTTGCGTTGAGTCAAATTCGTTGGGACGGATGTCATCGACGCGGGCGCGGTACCAACGGCCGTCGTGACGGAAAACAGCAGCTACCACTTGTCCCACGCAAAGCTTCCTAATCTAATCAAAATTTAAATTTTCAATACGAAATTCAAAATTGACGCTGAAAACTCAAAAAACAAAATTTAAACTCGAAATTAAAATTGACATTAGACATTCCATACTGTTCGCGACCTTTCCCCTTCGTTTAGCAAATAATATATTTTATTTTAATTTAGAATCAATATTGTTCATAATCTTTCGCTATCGTATAAAAGAGTATTATATTTTGTTAAACTTAGAATCTATATATATAAATATTAGTAAAATCGTATAAGGAAAGTTTTGTTGACTATAGCATGTATATATGTGTTTGTATTTGGTGACGCCACTTTTGGCGGTACTTTGGTTTTATTTTTTGATGGTGCCGCGTATTGACATCCTTTTCCAAAAGTACACTATCTTTTCCCTCGCGTGCATATACTCGTCTACGCTTCCGCCGCGACAAGGTGTGTTTCGCCTACCGCTGATATCCCCGCTATTAATCCGCTCGTATCTTCGTCTCGAAGTTATACGAACTGCAAGAACTATCGAAGAAGTGAACCGCTGGCCGTAGTGTAGTGCAGTGATAGTGCTTTCGCCGCCGCAACCACGCCCGTGCACAGCCCTACGTCGAGGAGCAGGAGCAGATCCCGACACTCCAGGTACGTGCACGCGATTCCTTCCCCCTTCATCACTGTCACCCCTTATGCGACCACCTCGCTAAATTAGCCTTCTTCCTTCTTTCTAAACCGCTATACAGTCCATTCACTCTCTCCCTCTCAATTCCCCGCCCCGCTACATGGACGGTGGCCTCCTCTGCGCTGCCGTTCCAGTATTGTTTTTCCAAGAATAAAGTTGATTGTGCAATTAATGTAAACCCGTGATTGGCGAATAATAGAACGCTAATCATATGATACACTTAATAGCAAATAAAAAACTAACGAGCGTCGTTTACTTTGTCACAATAGTGCACGTGTGTCAGTCGTAAACACGACATAATAGAAAGCCAATTCGCCGTAAACGTTCCTACTGAACAACAGTTCAATCGCATACATATAACCTCGTCTGGTGACAAGTAGACGGTGGCGCGTTGGGTGAAGAATCTGGTGAATGAAAATGCTTTCATTGATCCTGAATCGGTAATCTTCGCGAGTGTGAGCTGTCGAAGGGGCTCACACATACTTTAAATTCAAAATTGACATTAAGAATTCCATATCTAAATTCAAAATTTAAAATTGTTATTACAGATTGTATTTTTCAAATTCAAAATTGACATTAGAAATACCGTATTCAAAATTTACACTCAGATTTCAATGTTTAAATTCTAATTTCAGATGACGAAGTTTAAATTCTAATACGTATTAGCGGTGATAACAGTGTATTTTCCCGAAATCGTCAAAATGAGCGGAAATACGTACATAGTGACCGTCTACGTTATTAAACGAGTTGCTTTGCTTAAGACAATAATAATTTTGACAATCTCATATTTGGTGAGTGAGTTTGCTGGTCTAAATCTATCTTGGAATTTGGCTCACAAATGAAACCATTATTTGGACTGTTGCAAGGTCTACAACGGACATATTTACAAACAAGTTATATATATATTGATAAAGTAAATAAACTTCGTAAATATTGAGCATTAAACTCACAGCGTGATTCGCCCGGTTCTCCTTGTTATTATAATAGTCAGTCATGTGAGTGACAAGGTCATCCAGCTGTGTCACTTGAGGCCCCACAAATTGGACCCAGAATCGTGAAGGCGTTGATACCGCTGACACATAGACCTCTATAGATGAACTGGTACCTTCTAGAGTAGAAAATATAACTTTAATAAATATATTAACAAGCCGGCCCGAAGTGGAGGATTTGAGATGTCCCACGTATAGGTTTAAATTTCATACTTGAGTATTACAATTTTTTATAAAGCTTTATAAAGAAACCCTTTCCCTGTATTTATTTTGAATTGTTGAAAGCGCAAATTGCTTTAAAATATATTTTTTTGATAACAAAAATTTCAAATACTTGACACGCAACCTCTACATTTCTATTATTAGCACGTTACATTTTAGTCTTCTAGTGACATGTCATTCCTCTCTCTCAAACAAACGCGGTACCGTCGTAAGGAAAGAGCGAGACAAATGTACATTTCGCCAACTTGTACGGCCGCGTATTACGCTCAGTCCCCTCATGGAAGCGCAGCGCAATTGGGGTCTATTGGCTCCCCCCGTTCGGCTCAAGAGTAATTTATTGATACTCATGGCCGCAAAGGACTATTAGAAATTGAAATGGCTGGCCGTTTAAAAAGGGTAATAATTCCCACGTCTTTTCATTCAAACAACCTTGTTTTCCTTCTCCCTCACTTAAATGGTATACTAATTTCCAGATTTTAATTACATTTAATATATCAAGTCATCTGACATATAAATTATTGTAAACAGAGATAATTAATATTTATATATTTATTCCATTGTCAACTAATAGAAAATCACACATGTAAGTAACTATGTCTGACACCTTATAAAGTCAAGCAAATTTAAGTCAAACGAAACCATTAAATTTCATAAAATCATCAAAAACAAAAACAGGTTTAAAATTATGATTAATCAAAAACGCATACAAATCCTTGCAAGACATAAAATAAATAAAAAATAAATTTACTTTTACCTGTAATTACAAAAATATTCAATAAATCTAACTTAAAATTCAATTTGCTAATTAGAATTTAAATAAAACGGTTATTGAGTCGTTAGATATATTTTTTTTCAACAGTATTTGTATTTATTGTTGCACTAATAAGTTTATAAAAATTAGTAATTCAAAAGATTTTCGATTCAAAAATATCTATAAATGTCACCCTCAAAACAATAGCTTCATTTATTCATGCACGTACATATGCTAGTACACACGCTCATATGTACATAAGCACGCAAGCACGCTAGCAAAGTCACATGCTCATACGTACACAAGCACGCATACCCGGATGCACGCAATAACGTTCACACACATACAAGTATTTTAATATGTTTACTTTTTGAAGTGAAACTTCGAAAGGCGTATGAGGGTAAAATTTTTACAGATTAAACGCGAGATTAGGTAGTTTAAAGATTTACAAATAACATGTGGCATTTTAATTTGCCACTCGCCATTTAAGAATTGCATATACTATTTTTTATAAAATAAGAATAATACATAAATTCTATTTTATAAATGTAAAATTGAAAAGAAAACGTAGATTTAGTTAACAATTTGTAATATTGACGAAAAACCACATGTCTTTTGAGATGTCAACAAATTATTTGTATTAATTTTCGAAACTTTTAATATTTTAATGACAATTCGTTTTCCCCATCCTCTAAGTTTCGGAAATCTAAAATTTCAGATGTGTAAAAATATAAAGAAGACTTAAAAATTTGTTTGCCAAAGAAGTTTTACTTCTGACATGTGTTCTGTGTACGCACGCACTTTTAATTTTTTGTTATTTCAATTAAAACCCTAATTATAGTAGGTGAACCGTGCTACTTGGTCTGCGTACACTTAAATGCAGGACTTAATGAAACATCTATTTGATGCTTCTTTTTTTTTTTTAAATTGCAATATTTTTTTTTATTATATATTAAAATGAAGCCTATTGAGTACTTTTAAAATCAAAAAGTCATTATAATACAGGGACGATATATATTGTATTTCTTTTGTATTGTTTTTGAGGAAAACCCATGCTGTTAGCTTACCACGCCTGGGCCTGGCATGCTTGGCCACTTTGTCACCTGGCTGCTCGGTGGGCTGGCTGGTGGGGGGAGTGGTGGGTACTGTGACACGAGGTTTCCTTTGGGCCTGCTCTATCTCACGACGACAGCGTTCTTGTTCCACCTTATAATTGAAATTGAACCTCTTAACCAAAACATTAATAATAGAAACATTTCTCCGCTCTGGAAGAATTAGTCAAGGACGCAATAGAATCCTGAATATAGATTTTTAACACATCTGCAACTATCAGTATCAATAGGTACAACAGAGGCTGTGACAAAATGTCATTGTGCTATTAATTCATTAAAACTACATAGGAATTAACTAGATTTTTTTTGTGTTTCATATATTGGATAGTTATGGATTTTCCAAACTGCTTGTATCTTTTATAAAAACGGTCGTGTCGGAATAAAATAAAAAGCAATTTGAAGCTTTCTAATTTTAGGATCTTGCATAAAATTTGTTTTTCCAAGTAATATGTATGGTGTAATATTAATGAATGAAAAAATATTCGAAATTTTATTCGATCTTTTTTTTGGTGTACTTGAAAACAATATTTTTTTATTATATTCATTAATATTGCGGGGTACTTATTACTAGGAAAAAAAAATTGCCAAGACCCTTAAATAAGAAAATTCAACCTTCAAATTTCTCTTTATTTTATTCCGATACGACGATATTAGAAATTTTGATATTTTTTTTGATTCTTTAATTTTTTCGGTTAGTGTATATAATATTGTACGTCCAACAAATACAGAACTTTTATCATCTGCAATCAGTAACTGATGATAGTAAGTAATTTATGTCAACTTACACATTCTGCAATGAGCTTTTTGGCTGTTACGATCTGATCTGCAGTTCCACGGATACAGATCCGCCTCGGAGCACTGAGGTCGCTCCCTCTTTCCCCCTCGATTTTGACACGCGCCCCACTTCTATGACTGATTTCGTTTATATTTTCACCACCAGTACCTACAAGTATATGTATATAGATTAATGAATGAATTATTTAATAGTTTCTCCACATTACAATATATACACAAATACATTATACAACTTTTTCTTACAAGTAAAAATATGAATTATTGGACAGTATAATGTGGGGACTTGTGCCTGGACTAAATTAAACCTATGTTTTAAGTCACCAAACCCTTTCCTAGTGTGTAACATCGCTATTGTTGTTGTAATTATCATCGTGGATATAAGAGGAAACTGAATTAAAATATTATTGTCAAGCAACATGTTTTTAAATTAATCTGCAAGCCTACTTCCATAACGTTCTTTTGGTGAAAAGCAATCACAAATAAATATTGAAATCATGTATGTTTTCGTCTGGCATTATGAATTTTAGACTACTAATTGTTTTTTTTTAATATTGACAAATGATCAGTGTTTAATCGTTTTCATATATAAGATATATATAAGAATAAATGAAAGATATGATAATTCAAAAATGGTTCACTTTTGCATAATTCATATAATGTTTAACATCGCAATTAGTCACTCCTCTCCATCGCAATTAAGCACCTCGTAGCGGTATTTCCGCTACGAGGTGCTTACTTGCGATCAAAAACAACAAAACAATTCAATTAAAAAACAACCTCGTATATACAGTACTAGCTTAACCCGCGACTTCGTCTGCGTGGAATATTTTTGGGTAGCAATTTAATAAGTTTAGGCAATTTATTTACAAATAAGAAACATCTCTACTTGCCAAAAGGAAATTTGGTAGACATAACCAAATTGCAAGCCTCTACGCTTTATGGTTCTAGAGATATTGTGATGAGTAATAGTTAACACCCCCGCAACCCCCTTGCGGGTGGAATTTCATAAAATCCGTTCTTAGCTGACCTCTACTCGGCAAAAGGAATATTCCTACCAAATTTAAGGTCTTTACGCCTTATGATGAATCAATAGATACCTGGATATCTCTTATATATTTATATAAGATAACCTATTCAACGTAACTGCCTTGGTAATCATCTTCACTGACCTATAATCCTGCCACAGGCCCAGCCTGGTACTGGTAAGTTTTCTTCTTCAAACACCGGTTGTTGTTTGATGAAGTCATGCACCAAAGTCTCCGCGATTTGTGTTGCATTGGACCGCCCTCGTATAATACACACATCGTAATCCTTTTCGCTAAACTTTTTAAAGTGTATCATCGCACCAGTTTTCTCTTCAATCTTTTTTATATTTGATCCATTTCTACCTGAAATTTCACATAAAAACTCACATGTTTTCTTATCGCTGACAGGTCAACGCTTGACTGCCATTATTCCAGATAGTACGTGATGATAAAGTCTAAGATGAAAGCCTGCTCTATTTTTCTAGTAAGAGATAATTAACCTCTTACGGTTTGTACAAGGCATCGTACTGGAACCCAAATCTCTTGCTTGGTGGTTCATCTTTGCTGGAAGTAGCAGCCTATTAAGGTCCCACTGCTGGGCACAGGCCTCTTCACTCATATGAGAGAGGGTTTTTAGAGCATAGACCACGCTGCTCCAATGCGGATTAGCAGGCATAGTACACAAGTGCACTTTCTATTCCTTAGAGCTCTTACTCTCGTAGACCGATGCGACGGGAATCCGACACGAACGGAGAGAGATCAGGCGCAGGATCGACGGCTTAACGTGCTTTTCGAGTACGGGGGTGGATCACACCACCAACTTCCCAACTTCGGGCAAATATTAAGAAAATCTTAATAGAAAACTCAATATTGATTTTTGAGTCGGCCCGACCCGGGACTCGAACCCAAGACCTCATGTCTGTAGTCGAACATGCTAACCACTAGACCAATGAGGCAGTCTTTGCTGTTATGGTAGTAACTAGCCACGCCGAAGCCTCCCACCAGTCCAGGCTCGGACTAATTATAAAAAGCAATTTGCTAAATTCGTCCTAGCGGGGATCGAACCCAAGACGTCTGCTAGCAAAGTTAATTCACACTCTCCTTGTATACATCTTATTCAATTTTCAATCGTAAATAAAATCGTTCAAATAGTTTTTTTCACATATTAATTAATTAAAGAAATGTGTTTTTGTAACAAAATATTCTACACCATCTACTGAAAGGTCACATAAAAGATTATCTTATGTAATTTTTAAATATCGCATTAGATGGCGTAGTAATTGACTTTAATTCATTTTACATGTTTTATTATTCGATAGTAAAACAAATAACATGAATGTAATGTAGTAAATGTTACTTTTTAATTGATAAAGTAGATAATATAAAAGAGTTCGTTCGTACGTGTTAAAATAAAAGTAACTGCTCTTGTGGTGCCATATGTAAGGTATGGGCAAATTCGTAAATTCTTAGTGGGCGTCTACATCACGAAAGTGACTCAGTTTCATATTAATATATTGCTATGAGTTTTCTTCAAATCATCAAGTTTTGTTTCCACAATGGTCGAAAACCATGTCCCTCCACAAAGTCACTTATATCTATAGCAAAATTGGTTCAACAGTTTTGCCATGACAGAAAACACATGACACCAATATAGACAAATATATAAAAATGTTTTCAACACGAGTTTAACAAATTATCATATGATTAACAAGGGCAAAAACAAAAACCCGATATTTATAAGTTAGACTATGGAATTTCATACAATGACAACTGAAGTGAGAAGACCTTGAACAAAATGAGATAATTCATTTTAAGTGTATTTTATATCTTAGCATGATCTCATTACACAAATATTGTGGTGTTTGTGAAACAAATTTCTTATGATTAGATATCCTTTTTTGTTATATGTACATACTTTTCATAACTCATTTTCTGCATCTATACATATAAAACAGAAAGTTGTTTCTAAATGTTCTCATTATAAACTTTTATACCAACCAAATTATTTAACCCTATGGCTATAAGGTTTAATGTATATGTAAGTGAAAAACTCACTCACACACTCGCTATTCTTTTGGTTTGGTTTTGATGGACTTGACATTTAGTAGACTTCTCTTGCTACAAAAATCGGGATGGGATCGGGAAATACCTGGGTGAAGTGTAATCAATGAAGTCAAAGTCACAGTTCATGGATGTGTCACAAAATAATGATGACTTTATTATGCAAAAAATACTGTTGAGTGATTATATTTTATGTAATTATAAAATACTTACTTCAGTATCAACATATACCTCAATAGGTCATCTAAGCATACCAAGAAAATGTTTGTTTGTTTCTTATTTCATAATAATAACTTTTAAATCACTACATAAGATTCATATGTATGTCTGTTTATATATTTATTTATATAAAAGCTTACTATATGGAAGTTTTAAAAGTAAATCATAACTACAATGATTTTAGTTTTGTATGTTTCTAAATAAAAAGCTTGCTAAACCCTGAACCAATTTTAATAGGATTTAAGAGACAAATAAAGATATTTATATTGACCTACCTACACAAAATGATCAACTTGTATTTTTGATATATCAAAGTTCTTGGTATCTTGAAGATTTAACATCCGATTTGTCAACCCAACTCATTTCTTTTTTAAATGGAGTTATATGTATGGGCGATAAATATACAAAAAAAGTTATTTACTTGATAATCTTAAAAGTACAGATTATATTAGGTATAAAATTTATTTAAGTTAATAGTAAATTATTAACTTATAAACCATAACATATTAATGCGAATTTCTTTTCTAGGAAAATGTTCCCATTGCAGCACTCTAACAATGTGTTTAGTTCATTAGCTCTCGAAATGGCAAGGCTCCTTTATTTCATGTTTAATGGCACAGCTGTGATGGATTAACCACTCATTTTAATGCACATAATGAGTTATTAAAAGTTATAAAAACCTCTGAAATTGCTTTATTTTGTTGTTAATCAGTACCAATAACACTGAATATTTTTAAAGTTTTTTATTTACCAAACAAAACATCATATATCTTTAAAAGGAAACTCTTTAACACTCATACTGGGTTACCCTGTGTTGTGTCAGTGTCAAGTGTCAAATAACAGACTAGCAGCATATAAAAAAATTGAGCTACTTTTAAATGTTATTTAAAAACTTACCTATAAGAGCAGGTACTATGCTTTTGGGCACCTGGACCTCTATGATATTAACTTTAGTTGATCTAACAGAGTTATCATTGAGTTCTTCATCTTTTTTGAACACATAGTATACTACAAATGCTGTCACTGTCACCAAAGAGAACCCTAATGCTACTGGTACTAATAATTTAGCGTTGAAGGCCATTGTTCTGAAATATAATAATAATTCTCCTATTAGTAATCGTCGTCGTCATCGTCTCAACCGAAGGATGTCCACTGCTGGACAAAGGTCTCTCCTAATGAATCCCAATGGGCCCGATCTTGCGCCGCTTGTATCCAGCGGCTGCCAGCAACCCGCCTGATATCATCGGTCCACCTGGTGGGGGTGCGGACGCTGCGTTATCCGGTGCGAGGCCGCCACTCTTGCACCTTTGGGCCCCAACATCCACCGGTTCTGCGAAATATGTGCCCTGCCCATTGCCACTTCAGCTTTGCTTCAGCAATTTGGTAGGCTACGTCGGTGACTTTAGTTCTCCTACGGATCTCCTCATTTTTCATTTGATCATGTAGGGAAACCCTGAGCATAGCCGCTCCATTGCCCGCTGAGTGACTATTAGTAATACATTATATTAATTACTCTTAATATATAAATATTCTTTCAAAATAATTTCAGTGGACTTTCCAGCAAAAAACAATGTAGATATGGTTAAATTTACTACTTTTCTGAAAATTTTTTTATTCAAACAGTCCAGCTGTTAAGGTATTCAGTGACTTACATACACAGATAAAAATTATAAAGATAATACAAATGGAATATATACAGACTGACGGACAAATGGAATTCCTGTATAACGACTCTCTGTCTTTATTTTTATGAATTTTGATACAAGTCAGATAGACTGAAATTATTTTTATGAATTTGGTATAGAAACAGACAGCCTATGTTTGGGAATTCCGGTATAGTCACTATACCAAAATTCCTAAATAAGACAGGTGAAACCTAGCAGATGAGTATAGGTTATTTTTTCATACAAATAAAACAGTGTGAAGATGATAAAATAGGAGATGATATAGCATAGTTTTAGAGTATTATTTAAATTATTCAATTATAGGGATATGAATTGTTTATTAGCTGATAATATTCAGAAGTTTGATAATTGAAGTCCATTTTTTACATAAAATAACATATCGAGGAAGCTTTGAACTTTTATAACTTATTAATTAAATGAATTCCTAGTAATATTACCAACAGGATTTATTATTATTAATATTTACTATGATTAACATAAGACATTTTACAAATGTTCATCATAAAAAAACGGCAGTCTAATTTATGTTTCCGATAGATATTAGCGTTACGCAGTGACAATAATATAACGGTATTCGAATCTTTAGCATTTCACATATTTATTTAAGAAATAAAACTAAAACACTGTTAAAATAAGATATCGCGCTTTAAGTAATACTACCGTCATATTTACCAAAAACTACGCGCGCCAAAAATTATTTTAAAACCTGAAGATGTAATGATTAGTGGGAGATATTTTAAAACTGTATGTCTCACAGAAATGAATACAAATAAAATGATATAATAATCTATTAGCAGCTATGACATAATGAATGTTACTTCATGGGTAATATGATACCTTTAACAGACTAACTCTATTTAAAATAATACTACCTTCGTTATAAATATTCCTTTTAAACTGAAAAGCCGAAGAGTCCGAAGTTTGAATTAAACTGATAATTCGTCCAAAACAAACGTATGAAATTGCGTGCGCTCACTGAATAGTAAAATGTGATAAAAACCAAAGGAAATATGTCAATGTCATTTGTCAACATGACAATAAATTTTACGTTTTACGCATTACCTTTAGTTCAAGTATTGACTGACTAGGCAAACGTTTAAGGCCTTACAACCGTAAGGTAAGAAAATTGTATAGCCTAACATTGTTGCTTTTTCCTTTTAAAGAATAGATTATAAGGGGAAAAAACGTCGGCGAAATATTTATTTTTAATAATTTATACAAACATAAACAGAAATTAAAACAAAACTCATCAAACAAATTCAAAATATGAATAACCACTTCTTGGATAGAAAAAAATCACCCGTATGTGGATTATGTTATATTATTTTGTAATAATATTTATAATTCTCCATATGTTTAAAAATCTAATCAATTGTCGACCTGTCGTCAATGCACGTACAAACTCTTGAGTGTTTGTGTTTGCACCCCATAAAATGAATATTTATTGTATTTCTTTTGGTGAGATATGTATAAAATAATAAATAATTTAGTATAATATAACTTATATGCTAATTATTCTTTTTTGAATAATTCCATAAACCTATTATTTATTGAGAAATAGATTTTTGAATTGACAAAATTGACAAGTATAACGTTTTTGAAGTCAATGTCGTTTTAATGCGAGCTTTCTATTTTTTTGTATTTTGTGAGCATATTGCTTTTTAAAGGGAAATCTAACTTTAATGACCATTTTATTTGTGAAACACAAATATTACACTATAATTGATTCAAGTAGTAGCGATTACAGTAGTTACGCGGGGAGTGAAGAAAAGAAAGAGGCTGTTTTTACAAATTGGTTATCATTCTTCTTGAACTTATATCTCTGCCCTTCTAAAATATAGAGAAGTATGTCAAAAAGTTTCATCAAAATAAGTTAAATAATTCCAAAGATGTCTCCTATTAGGCCTAAGATATATTAGATAAAAAATTCTGTCAACTGATTTTATTAACATTTACAAAACAAATGTTTTTTAATGATAGAACGTCTCTTGACTTTACAAAAAATAATGAAATATAATATATAAACCTTTAGGAAAATCGGCAATATGTTTTATGAATAGAACTACTTTAAAAAGAGTGTCCGCCAGATCATTCAATAATTTATTTTCAGATATCAATTTTATCCTAAGCTGAAGATTTTTGCTTCCATTTGAAAATATAAAGGCATTTTTTGAAAAACAACAATATCATAATGACCTGGGACGTAACATTGGGTAAGGTCATTTGTTACGGTTGCAAAAACGTTTTTGATTTACATGACCTTAAATTTTTCATGTCATGAAAGCCAGCTTGTCCAGATTCGTGTCGTAGCAAAAATGTTATCATCGAAACACACGATTTTATATTGTGCACACTTTTTAATAGTCACGGACATGGTAATATATTTTTGTGCCGATTTATTCGAAAGAACATTTGTCTAAATATAATGATAATCGTCTCCTGATCGATTTCGGCCATAGCGGCCAAAATCATGCAGATATTAGCCATGTGCAGAGGAGATATTGTAGTGCACAAGTGTATGCGCAAACAAGTGCACTCTCTTTTCCTTCACTCTCACACTCTGATGGCATGGCAATCCGTCATGACTGGAGAGAAATCAGGCGCAGGACCGACGGGTTAACGTGCTATCCGAGGCACGGGGTTGGAGCACATCACGAACCTCCCAACCTTGGGCAAATATCTCAACTTATGAATCCGCCCGACCCAAAACTCAAACCCGGGACTTTATGTCTGTAGCCGAATAAGCTGACCACTAGACAGAGACAAAGAGGCAGTTATCGGAATAACATTCGCTGTATAACTGAACTGTCACGATTTATATAAAACTTCTTTCGCAATGTAGAAGCTCACTTTAAACAGATTTGTCACGGAATTGGTAACTAGGTAGTTAATACCTGCGGGGATAGTGTACCCGGAGATAGATATGAAGACACTATTGCTTGTTAATAAAATGACCTTAAATTACTCAATGTTTTATATTTATATACAAATCTAAAACTTTAGATTTCCGTGACTTCTAGGGAGGAAAGAAGGAAATAAAAATGACACGTGTTTTTTATCAACATTCAAAATTATTAATTAAATTTTGTGTTTGAATTTAAAATTTAGAAAGGAGAATTTATGAAATATTTTTATAGAAAAGTTTTACTTCAAAATTTCCCTTTTTGATTGAAATGTTATAAATGTATATACTTATATAAAACACAAACATTTTGTTCAACCAATGTAACCAAATTACTCAATGGAAAGGCGATATCGCGGACATATTTTTAGATCACTTGACTTGAAAGTTTCAATACTATTGGCGACTGATAATAAACCAAATCATTATATACGCTTTTGAAATAAAGTTATCAAGTTATTTTGTTTAAAAGTTATAAGTAATAAAACGCTAACATAGATAGACTTTGATATTGTCCAACTGATGGGGCCAAAAGGGGTTACATTAGAAAGGCAATGATGCGAAATTGTTTGAATCTTCTACATTAATTTGAAATTAAGTTGTCACTAAGTACGAATTTTTCTATATTCCCACGGTACAATCAACTAGTATTATATTTTATTGCTAACACTACTTTTATCACCAATCCCAAAAAAGATCTTTTTTTATAAAAAATTCGATCCTTTTTCACTTAATTTTTTATTAAAAATAAAAATTAAAATTGCGTGCGTACAAAGTACACATGTCGAAAGTGAAACATCTTTGGCAAACTAATTTTTAAGTCTTGTTTATATTTATACAAAGGGAGGGAAAAAGGAAGATATGTTAGGAATTGAATTAATTTAATTGCCACTAAAATAATAAGTGTCGAAAGTTAATAAAAATAATTTATTGAAATCATTAATAATATTAGAAATAATTTTGTTTTTGAATTCGAAATTTAGAAAAGACAATTTATAAAGTATTTTTATTTTATACATACATACATAGGATCACGCCTCATTCTCCACTCTCCTTTCAATATCACTTTCACATGTTCCATCTTTTGTAAATTTAGATCCCAAGTATACAAATTCTTTCACCTCTTCCACTTGTTCCCCATCTATCAAAATATTGCCATTCATCATAGATTCATCTATTTTATGAAACTATTTTATATTTTATGAAAAATAGTATATCAAATTATTAAATGACGAGTGGCAAAGTAAAATGCCACGTTGTGTGTGTTTAAAATGCCACGTGTTATTTGTATATATTAAAACTACCTAACCTTCAAACGAATTAACATAAAAACGCTGCACATCTTTGCGACGCTAATCACGCGTTTCATCCGCGGTTCACTAAAATTTAACCCTCATGCGTCTTAAAAAGTTTCACTTGATAAAATTTTAAACAATTGTCTGTTTGACGCGTTTCCACACCAAAACTACCGAACCTATTTAAATGAAATTTAGTACACAGATCATCTACAGCCTGAGAAATGAGTGTGTTTTATTTGTGAAATGATTAGCCTAAGTTATTAAACATGCTACTCAAAAATGCAGGCTAAATCGTGAGCACAGTTAGTGTGAAATAGTTTAACAATTTTAGGTTTAAAGAATTTATTTCTCAAAGAATTATAACATATTCACTAACGAGAAACAATATATAAATAAATGATTGGTTTGTTTAGCAATTAGATAGAATCTTAAATGTATCCTCACAAATAATTATAAAACCAGTTGACTGATGCGGGACCGTTGCCATATTTTTTATTTTATTTATCTTTATTAAAAGGCACTTGTCCCAGTTTACAGTTGAAAAAAACAAAACAAATACATAAAAGATACAGGAAAAATCAAAACTTAAATTAAAATTAATAATAATAATAATAAATAAATTTTAAATTAGAATACAATCAACATTAAATCTAATAATAATAAAAATACTAAATAAATCTAAGGGTATAAGTCTTCCTCGTCATTTTCGTATTTGTACAAATGTATAGTATGTTGTAATTTTTAATTTTTTATTTTTGTCACGATGAACTGCAAGCCAATACTTAAGAATGGAATTCTTCGGGCACTCCGAACACATCTTGAGGATAGTATTCTGAGAGTCACGAATGCGAGTCCAAAATGATGCGATTCGAGATCTTATAATCGCGAAGTAGTCCGGTACTCTGGCGTCGGCAAACATACCCGAAGCACTGCAGTATCTCGGTAGTTTCATCAAAATGCGGTATGCATTATTATACATCACTCTGATGCCACTACGTGAGTTGTTAGTGCAATTGGCCCAAAGTTGACACGTGTAGAAGCACTGACAGTATGCTCTAAACAGTGTCAACTTTGCTTCAGCACTGCAACGGGCGAATCGACGTGCGAGCATGTTGCACCGAACAGCCAGAGCCCTCTTTTCTCGTTTAACATCTTCGTCATCCCGCAGATCCTCCGTCAAAATGTGTCCTAAGTACTTGAAGCTTTCCACTCTTTCAATACACATTCCATTTAAGAAAATAGGTGGTATTTTCTCCGGACCCTTACCCGCTCGAAATATCATGAATTTTGTTTTTTCCACATTATATTGGAGACCGTGATCCCGTGCGAACTCTTCACAGATATTAAGCAGATGCCTAAGGCCTCTGATTGAGGGACTTAGAAGTAATAGTGTAGAATGTGAAGAAGCCATAGTGTAGATGGTTTCAGTATAACAAGTATTTTATTTAAGTGAACTTATGACATTAAGGATGATTTTTTAAAGTTAATTTTTAAATATACCGAATGACCCGGCATTCTAAACTTCTTTTTGTAGTTTGGGAAGTACGTACCCTTGGAAGTAAAATGTGGCTCCCTTTTTTTTTGCGATTTTAATCCGATGAACCGATTTAATTTATAGTCCTAAGCTATATGAATATTTTGGTCACCATACATTTGAGCGAGCGTGCGCCCCAATAAAGAGTAATAGTCATATTTGCTACATTTTTTACTGTTTCTAACATCACGAAAGCGTTCAGTGTCCTATCCGGCTGCCAGAGGTTTTGGAAACAGAAAAATGCAACGTCCTTACCGACGTCTATATTTGCGACCGAATAACATGCATGAGGCGTCTTACGGTGGTAAAGTTCAAGTAGACAACTTAAATTTAAAATAACGAATATAATGTATTATTGTCATAAATCAAAGTGAAAAATATAATATTATCTTAAATAAAAAGTCAAATCTGCGGACAAAAAGTTAGGATATTGAATCGGTAATATATTTGGAGTATTTTATTAATTGTGACAGTCTTCGTCACTTTTAAGTTAATATACAGCTTTGTGATTTGGTATTTTTTGTATACGTAAAAAAATAATTTCAAGGTCTTCGAACAGTGCGTATTGCCAGCGATTACATATGGTTCCGAGACATGGCCGCTGACTATGGGCCTAGTAAGAAGACTCAGACTCACTCAGCGGGCGATGGAGAGGGCTATGCTCGGGGTTTCTCTACATGATCAAATCAGAAATGAGAAGATCCGTAGGAGAACTAAAATCACCGACGTAGCCTACCAAATGGCAAAGCTGAAGTGGCAATGGGCAGGGCACGTAGTTCGTAGAACCGATGGACGTTGGGACCTGAAGGTGCTAGAGTGGCGGCCTCGCACTGGAAAACGCAGCGTCGGCAAACTCCCCATCAGGTGGACCGATGACATCAGGCGGGTCGCCGGCAGCCGCTGGATACAGACGGCGCAAGATCGGTCCCAGTGGAATTCATTAGCAGAGACCTTTGTCCAGCAGTGGATGTCCATTGATTTAGGCGACGACGAAACGAAAAAAAAAACATTTAATATATGACAGGTTGAATATGAAATCAAATCGAAAACTGTTTATTCAAGCAGGCATTGCAGCACTCTTGAATCTCTTCCGGTTACACTGTAAAAGCCAGTAGGGCTAACAGCTAAATACACTCCGAACAAAAAAAAACTCTTAGAGTCGTCAAATGCAGTAATTTTCAAACCTACTGATGCTTATATTAAAGATCGACTAAGAATTAATATTTAGGAAAGTACCTATGCTTGCTTTTTTAAGATGATCCCTCAACAAACTCAAATGGGTGACCTCATTATCATTTCTTTTTAAGTTAGAACAATAAATATACTTTTACCCTTTTTTCTTTTCGAATACATTTAAATACTCATAGACAAGACACGGAGAAGAAGTGCTTTCGGAGATCGAAAACTGGGACAAAGAATTGTTATTTAGCATACTTATTTTTATAATTTTAGAAAATTATGTTTAATGTGAGATATTCTTTTCTTTCTCTGAATGTAGATTTCGAATACGTCGTGACAAAGAAGGCTCCACCGCGTCTATGTTTTGGAACTGTATTGGATCGTGAAGTTTTACCAACGAAAGGTCCTACTTTAAGTCCTTTTATGAGGCGAAATTTAGCTGAAGTGAAACCGAACTTGGGTCCTGGAACATACGACGATAGCCGCGATGCCTTCTACGATCTTACGCATAGGGTATGTATATCATGACATTAAATTTCCCCGTAAAAAAGAACCCGTTATGTAAACTATTCGTTAAATGTTATCGGACAAAATGAACAGGCAATTGTAGATGTTAAGCTTATGTTAATTTATATAATACTAACATAGTTAATATGATTTTAGGTTTACGCACTAATTGAACTTTCATGTCTTCAATAAATATTTATCTATTTACTACTAACGCCCTAATACTAACGCGTAATTTTGGCATCAAAAAGATTATTTTGAAAACGTAAAGTTGCATTTATATTTAAGAATTACTGATTTTTCATTGTTGCTTAAATGGAATGTGTATCGCCAGTATAAACAGTGATGGCGCGGCGGTTAGATGCGTGATTTTTTCTCTAACAAGTCATTAATGTCCCACTGCTGGGCACAGACCTCCTCACTCGTAGAAAAGAAGGTTTTTGGAGCATAGAGGCACCACGCTGCTCCACTTCAAGTGCACACTCTATTCTTTCATTCTCATATTCTGATGGTGCGGTAACCTGACACGACCGGAGAGAGATCGGGCGCAGGACAGAAGACTTCTTAAATGTATGTTTTACTAGGTTACCTTTAGGTGAGTTGCGAGTGAAGCACTTTAATCCAAAAAAAGCCTCCCAACATGCAAGGAAATTACACGCTATCAATTTACTTATTTACCTTTACTAGTGCTAACGCAACTTTTGCGTGTCTGGTATACGATTTTGTAATATAGAACAATTATTGAGAAACATGATTAAAAATTCTTGTTGCTCCTAGAACGTCACTTTGGACTACGTTGTTGACTCGTTATTCGTATACGTTACGACTAAAATAATAGCATTTTATGTGTGTTTACGTTGAATTTATTCCAGTGCTGCGTGACTAAAGCTTTGCTTCTTGTAAAATAAAAATTATGCGAGATTTGCAGAGACCCCTTTGTCCCCTAGATGAGATTGGGTGACATTTCTCTAAGACGATAAATGGGGAGAGGCCCAGTTTAACGTCTCAAGCAATTAATCGGTGTCCCATTTGAATATATTATCAACTAGATCTACAGCAAATGTTACTACGGGGCCACTTCACCGAGATGGAAAGTAAAACATGAATATCAACCACCAACTAAAGAGATCCCACGTCCGAAGCCTATGAAGAAGAACTGTGCACCCTTCAACTCGACTTCAAAGAGAAAGGGATTATTTAAGGCAACCGATTCTCCTGCGTAAGTTATGACAAAGAACAATTTGTTGTTTATGTGACTTCTAGATGGCTGTAAATTAACGTTATACAAAGATCAAAATTTTTACGTCAATATGGTGTAATGTTAGTATTATTTACGTCATTTAAGAGATCGGCCGTAAATCATGACAGTGATGCCGAAATAATGACAGTTCACGGCGTATATATATTAGAAAACTTGTTATATGTCCATAAAAATATTGACTCTTTTACAAAAAAAAGTGAATGCACCTCATATAACTTAAGAAATAAAAATAAAATTGCTGTAAATTCTAGTAGGTTACATAAAATTGACAAGTCATTCAAGGACATTTCTAAAACAAACTCCCAGAAGAAGTTACAAAGATGTCTATTAGTAAATTTAAATCTTTCAATAAAAGAAAGCTAATAGAGAAATCATTTTATAATTTGAGGGAATATTTAGAGACAAAAAACCGTGGGAGTGAACGAATTGCTCTATATACATCTTGATATAGAATTTAAAACATATATTGTAATGATGATGACATAAAAAAAAGTACACCCGAATGAGTTTGTAGTGGGCTCTTCTCGGATCGGGGCGCGAAGGCACCCTCGTAACTTTAGATTGTAAGTCGTTCTTTAATGTTATCATCAGTCACTCATTTAAATATTTTATGAAAAAAAAAAGATATTTGACGATTCATAAGCGCTGTAATAGGCCTTCTTAAATAAAGATATTTTGAGTTTGACTTTGACTTCATGTCACTATGAAATAATACCCCGTACGTGAACCAAATCGTAGGTAAATTCAGGTATAGCAAAACATCATTTTGCCGTTGTGTGTTGGGTTCATCGCAGCATTCTGCGGGGTACGGGCCTCGAGGCAGGGCCTCATTGCCCGGGCATCTTTTCTCGGGCATTCAGTAAATGCCCGGTACTCTTTTTTGCCCGTATTTTATACGGGCTGGATCCCGCCGGCGACGCCAGCGGGTCCATCCTGGTCAATTCCGAGTGTTGCTGCTACCGCGTCATCTTCGCCGCTATCACCTACGGCTGGTGGTGGTGACAGCAGGAGCTCACGAGGCAGACGACGCCCAGTATTTGCCGTTCTTTGGTACTGGCTGGCAATGCCTTGGAGATGTGTATACGGAGAGTTATCCGCCAGGCGGAACATACTCCTCGCAAGCTGGCGGACGACCACCTCCACAGTGGGCGTCCTGGTATTTTGCCGTTAATGTGTTTACTGAGATTTGAATTTTTGTTTTAGTAATGTCCTGGTTAGGTTAGAGAGCGTCTACCAGTTATTTAACCATTAATCATTGTAAATTAGGCACTTATTTGTATCGGTATGCCAGCCTTGTACATAGTTTTACCCCACACCATAACCCGAAGTTGGTGGGGATTATTTGAATTACAGACTTAGTATATATTTCACAGATACGTAACTGTTTTTTTCTTATGTTTTGTTTTAAAAACACGGAAAAGTGGGAAAGTGTATTTTAATGTATCGCTTTAGGTTTCATTTACAATCTTATTAAATAATTTAATATTTTTTTAATCATAGGCCCTGCGATTATTACCCAGAGTATAAAAAGATGGAAATGAAATTCGCATACAGTTTCTCTGGTAAAAAGGTGTTGCGATGTGCAGTTGAGGTATAATGTTATTTACCAATCTGAACTCATTTCAGTTGAATCCATTGGTTAATGTATTTTTTTTAATTCATAGATCAAATGTGTTCCCTACAATTTGGACGCTTGTGGCGTTTGTGGATGTTCTTGTTCCGCGCAAGGGGACTACTGGCAGTTTGAAAACAGAATATTTTTGTGCAGAAAACATTATTCTAGATTATTTAAACACTGCTTAGCTAAATTTCAGGGTGCCAAATTAGCCGAATTTAAGGTAAAATAATATTTTCGATAAGTCTTTTCAAGTCAAAATCTAACCAACTAACTAAATTAATTTTGTTATAGTCGGTGAGAGACTGCTTTTTTGCCCACGCCCACAACAGTTGCAAAGCAGCATTAAAAATAATGAAAAGTGAGGAAATTGAAAAGAAATTAAGAAAGGAAGCTTATCTTGATTTGTATTTCCCGCAACGCAGATTTTGTAATAATTAATAAATTTCGCTACATATTTGCATCTTGATTAATAAGTGTTAATATTTTAATTATATATATAGATTGAGTATTCCAATATGTTAATGACGCCCAATTACTATTTGGTTGAGATTGTTAGAGTATTGTGTAGACAATGCAAATGTATGTAATAAACCCTGCACTTTTCTCGTCAAGGTGGCTGGCAATAAAACAGTTATTGTAACATTAAATTGATATTTTTTTACATACTAGGTACCAGGTATTGATACCATATATTTAGAATTTGTAGCTATACCAAATTTGTGATTGATAATAAGTGATAAGTAAATATTAAAAGATTGGGTATTAACCCCCACATATTACATAAAATTTCTGTATCAATTTCTTACTAGATATTAGTATACATTCACAATGATTAACATATATTTTAGGTTGGGTTGTTCAATAATTAATACGGTCGAATTATATACACACAGGCATATTTAGCGGAACATTAAAAAAAAAGGTTCGATATCAGTGTCATAACCGTATATGATACTGATATCAAATATTTTTTTATGTTCCGCTAAATATGTCGGTGGGTGCAGTTCCTAAATCTATATACATATTCCTTAGATATTAAATTTATCATAAGTACTACTCGCTCGCTCCCTACATTTGACTCTTAATTACTTTCATTACTAGATACTATATTATATATATATATATATATATATATAATAATATATTATTTAACATTATTATTTTAATTTTTTTTTATTTCATTTTGAATATAATTTTAATTTAAAATATATTATTATTAGTTTTTGTTTTTCAGTACTAACAATAGTCATTTGAGTCACATTCTATTTATTTGCAAATTTTAAGATGTAAACTGGACTAAGTGCCTTTTAATAAAGATAAATAAATATATCTGTATCGTAATAAATACGGACAGTTATGCCATGATTACTGGCAACATTAAATTATCAATCATATGATTGCTAAGAGTAATATATTGTTTTGTAGGTACTGATTTCTTTGTACCTACTTTCTCATCAAGGGTATTAAAAATTGAACACGAAACTTGTACTGGCAACACTATATCATCAATCATCTGACTGCTGAGAATAACAAGTCAACAATTATTGTGTACTTTACTTATTTTGCTAACGAATTCACATTTTGTTAAAGAAAAGTGAAATCATGAAGTTAGATTCTAATAATAAGATGATCAATGGAGACAGCGATACAGATACAGCCGAGGATCTAATTGATCGAGTAAACAACATCGGAGACATGCTCGATGAGATTATTGCTGAGTTCTCCGAATCTCGATCTGCCGACGCAATAAGAAATGGAAACGGCGTTGCCGAGAACTCGTCTGAAATAATACAACCACCGCGTACACGAACCCCTGCGAACTCATTTTCAGAAAACGCTTCGATAGAAGACATAGATCCTGATTCTGATCTTGGCACCTCAATAAGAAACAAATATTTGGAATTAGAAGAGATTCTACAAAGTCTCAAGTCGAGGCTTAACCATGTCGTACTCGATGAGAATATTGTTTTGAGTCCTGAGGTAAATTCCATGGAGGCTCAACTTGAGCATGATCTTGACACAGACTGCCAGGAAGAATTGTCTTTGCAAGAATTTCTCGAGATTTTACAATCGCAAAATAAATTTACACCAAGTGGTGTACAATGATTACATGTAGCGTTTTCTTATTATAAGGTAATTATAAAAAAGAATTTATTGTGTGCAAATTTGAATTAGGCCATATTACAAAATTATTAAACTATTAGGTATTACATGATTGTTTTTTTTTATTGAAATACATTTGATCTGTATTGTTTTGTTAACTTCATTGGTGTACTTCTTTGGCTATAAGGATTGTGGATTCAATTCCCAGCAGTGCATATTTCAAAAATTGTATTTTTTATTTTGTCATTTTTGAACTGCTGAGAGGTATTTGTTGTGGCTAGTGATCACCCTATCTGTATAGACTATCATCACTTACACCTCTGCTGATAACAACATCAAATGCCACTTGCTGTTCTGATACAATACTATATAGAAATCATTAACAAGTAAATCAACTCATAAGGTTAGTAAGCCATCATCTTAAGCATATGTTTTCAATTACCTACATTTAGGATCTCAAGTGTGAACTGCTTTGTGTTCTGTTATGAAGCCATTTAAGATGTAAATTACATTTTAACAACTTAGCATACTACCAGTTTAAACTGTATATTCTCTTACTATCAGGTAAGTCTAACTCTGACCACTTTGTTTCAATACATTGCAGTATATATACTGCAAGGAGGTAAATTACCTCTTTGTGGATTAGTATTGTGACATAATAGACTATATTCAGACGAGATGAGTCAAGCTCTAATTGACATTGCATTCCAATATTTTGGAAAAACCATTAAGTAAGGAAATTACCTTTTACCTGATTAACACACTATTATTTTAGACTTCTGACAGCTTCACTGGCATAGTTGTAAGGTATTTGCTTTGCTACTAGAGGTTTTAGGTTTGATCCCCAGTAGGGTGTTTAGGGAATTGCATTTACTAATTTGCCTGAGTTTGGACTGATGGAAGGCTTCATCTGTGGCTTGTTACCACCTTCTTAAAGATGTGCCACCAAGTAAAGATTTGTATACCAGTAAAATATTATGTAAAAACCATAACAGGTAAATTGCCTAGCATGCTGCCATCTCAAGACTTTATCATCAGGCATAATTATACTCGAGCATTAATCTGTCAGCAATAAAAAGTATTAGCGCATATCGCAATTCAGATCACTGTCAAATGCTAAATGGTCAGGATATAACAAAAAAACTGTAATAAATTAATAATTTATTGTATAAGATATATTAAAACAATGATATAAATGTTATATAACTCAGTTAAGCATTTCCATCGTAATGTTACATGTTATCAAAAAGATCATCAACCTCTGAACTAATACTGACTTCAGTGAGATTTGGTTCTGTATCATTTTCATATAGTTGGCTATCCTCATTTGTATTTGTAAAAGTGCTCAAACTATTCTCACTTTTTAGAATGTAATCTAATTTCCTTTCGTTTATCTCTTCAATCACATTATTTTTTTTACGATCAATAAGTTCCATTTGAAATTTTTTTAACCAGTTATTATATAGATTTGGTGTTGTTTGAAGACATTCATTTCTAAAATATGACATGGTATCGAAAACTTTGGTAAAGTTACCATCAATATTACCATACACTAAACTTTCTATTGCTTCAGTCATTTCTGTGGCAAGGATGTTTACTGTTTTTCCTTGTTGTTTGAGAATATTAAAGTCATTAACAGGATTTACTGTGCCAATTCTCTGAACTGTATCTGGTTTCTTCAAAAGGTTAATATCAATTTTTGGTAAATTGTCCATTAAGACATTATCATTGGATGTGGAAGTTTGTTCAGTTTGATTATCTATATCCATAGGTTCGTTATTCTTGCGACCTCTTTTTTTAACTTCAACTTTGTTTAAAACAAATAATTTCTTTAACTTCTCAACAACTTCTCTAGATCTCTTTTCTATTAATGGTGGTACTTTGAATAACATCATTATATCATCTCTAGGCTGAGGCAACGGCTTTCCTGGATTCATAGCTCTATATGCTATACAATCTAAAATATATTGAACAGATGGACTAACCATTTTAGCAATAGGAAAAGCTTCTGTATCATCAAATTCATTATCTTCATAAGCCTTGGTTAAATCCATAGCTTTTATTAACTCCTTAAAACCATTAACTTGTTCCTCACTACAAGCATATTTTTTAATATTGATAGAAGGGAAAGCCATATTTTTAATTTCATCCTTGTAACAAATACCCACCATAGACAAACACACAAAGTTATCTGTATCTACAACAGGCATGAGAGCATACATTTTAGGTGCATTACCATTATTGTAGACTCGTCGAACAATCCCTACCAAATTTAATTCTAGGAGACACTCGACCAGGCATCTTAAAGCATATTGCGCTTTTTTGTCACGTTTTCTTCCAAACACATATGATAGTCCATCCCCATTTAAATTTTGCCATGTGACATTGCTTGCTTTGGTAAAACCATATACTTTTAATGACTTCTCCCCTGAATCATACAGCATACTTTTATCACAGTCTGAAAATGGTATCACTTCTTGTCCATATTCATATCCTTTAATTACATTAACTGAGTCAACTGCAGTTAGATTTTCATTGTTGATATGAACTGTCTCTTTTTTTATACCTTCTGTGGAACTGGCTGAGTTAGTAACTGGATCTCTGATCACTTTATTCCATTTTTTTATTACTGGTTCATCTTTGATTCTTAGATAAGCTGAAACTGGAATCTTTATGTTAGGACCTATACTCAGTTCTACATTCCATGGTGAGGCATTGGTAGCTTTCTTCTTATGAAATAATAAATATCTCATAGTGAATTCAAATGTTGCTGTGGCACCCTTAGTCTCCTCAACAAATAACCTTGCAAGTTCCATATCATAGTTGCAATTTTCATCTGAATAAATATCAGGCCCAATAACATCTATTTCAAAACCCTCTTCTTTGAAACCAGAAATAGCCTAAAACATAACTATCATAAATTAACTGTATTTTCTTCTTATCAATATTATGAGTAGACTCATGATTGATTTATTTGTAATCAATCAGTGCATTACATAAAATTAACAAATATCAAACTGATATAAAAAAAGCTACATTTTTAGAAAATACAACTTATAATTTACCTGCTTTAGTTGGCACTCATCCAACTCGGAAGGCACTTCAAAATTTGTCATTAGTATGATTTTTTTTTGATAAATTTTTGTAGCAGGTAATCCATATTTAAAATGTTCAGCAGCAACTAGCAGTGCATCAAACCAATTCCCTTTTGCTTTTGTAGGCTACAATTTTAATTTTTACATTAGTTGAAAATAAAGTAACAAATATTTATTAAGTCCTACACTATCTAGTACAAGCTTGTTAATCTTTTTGAGAAGGGAATCTAAAAAACTGTATTGACATAAGATTATCCTTCTTTTTCTGAACTATATGTTAAATAAAATTGAAATTGAGTTGATGAATAAAACATATTTTATTAAAGACAGAAAATTTAATCAAGATATATTTATATAAAGGGAATGTGAGCTGATAGTTTTTTTTAAATTGCTTACAGATTAGCCCTTGGCTGTGATCATGCCTGATGGTAAATGATGCTACTGTCTAAAATGGAAGCGTGCCATCTAGTAAAAGACAATTAACCTCTTAAGGTTAAGTGGCACAAATTTGCTATTAGAATGATAACTAGCAGATCCAAAGCCACCCACCAGGCCAGACAAACTAGAAAATCCAATTTCCAAATTTGCTCTACTGGGGATAGAATCGAGGACCTCTGCTGTCAAAGTGAGTACCAAGTACTTAATCGCTATGCCAGTAGGAATTATAACAAATAAGCTTACATGTTGGGTACAACTTTTCAACTTTCTTGCGTTAATATATACATTTTAATACATACATACAGGTCATTTTGCATAGGTAAAAATTTTTTTTTTAATTTCAAGAAAAACAAATGCTTGGAATCTAATGTAAATTGTCCTTATTGTAAAAACTTAGATTAAAAGAGTAGCTGCTGTTTCTTACCAGTAACTTGTTGGTAGTATCAACATTCTGAATGGACAGATTTGACTATTCAATAAAACTCATTATGACTACGTGAATTAATAATATTTTGATTTTCATTTACCTTGTCTGGCAAGCTCCGTATCATCGACCAGGTGGGATATTGTAATTCTGTAAACAATTCAATGTGCCGGCAAGTTCCATCTGATTGCTCTGCCAATGTATTTTTTGTTATTTTTGAGCCTAATAAAATAATACCCAATAAAGTCTTCCCTTGACTTATTATTTTTCTTTCTATAATGCGACCAGCACATTCCCTTGCTTCTTCAAAAAAGCTTTGTTTACCCTTCTCTTCTAATATAGAAACATTTTTCCCGATATCCAATATTATTATGGTTCCTTGATCTATCTTAGAGGAAGTCATATTAAATTTAAATTGGCCAAATTTGTTAAAAATTCACTTGCCTACAGATTTAACCACTATATTTATAAGTATTATCTATACAGAGTTAATTATTACTTATAACTTTTAACTTCGCAACTCGCAAGTCTTAATTTGAACAAGTACGAACAAGTTTGAAAGAAAAATATTTATCTTTTCTTTTTGACACTTTAATGAGAAAGGCAAAAGTTTTATACCATACAGACTTGATTTTGTCTCGTTTTATATTGCTCTTAAATGTTTCATTAATATCCACATACACATACCAACGTTAATAAAATAAAACCAGGCGCCCGTACTCTAAACTGTATAATTATCGTTTTCATCACTATAATTATTTTAATGCCTTAGAAAGCGAATAGTTTCGTTGACAGCTTTTATATAAGTAGTAATATAACATCTATCAATAAATCTGTTCGCCCATATGTAATAACTACATTATCCTATAATACCCATTATGTGCAATAAAATTTATAATACAACGTTTCATTTTTAATCTGTGACTACAGAACTTTTGACAATAATGCCTAATCTATACTTATTCTGTGATAATGACATTTATTTGTTGATCAATAATGCATTCTCGCTAAAATCAAGCACTTCAAAATTGATAGTTCTCGTTTCGTATTCGTTATAATCAAATATGATGTGTATTCATATAAATGTAATATGTAAACTACGAAGCACATGAGCGTATATAATTTGGTTTACATGTGTAAAAGAAATGATGAAGTTTTCTTTTCAACATAGAGCCTTTTACTGTTACATTGGCATGAGTGTATGGATTTGTTTTTTAATTACCGGTAAGTATTTCTTGCCGTATACTAATAAAATGTAATATTAATAAATATGTGGGCTAAGTTTTTTTTAACTTGGCCCACATATTTATCTCTAAACAATTAAATTTCTGTAAAACGTCTTCCATTACATGATAATGAAGTTTCATGTGTAAACAACCACATCAAAAAGGGCTATTTAATTTTGATACAATCTCTTGTTATTTTACGAAATATATACAAATTCACTTATTTAATGATAGAGAAAATATATCTTTAAAAACTAACATCTCCACAATCTCCACAATCTAGAATATACTTGAGAAAAAAACAAGTAAAATAAAAATACCTTAAAATCAAAACCAATTTATAATACTCAACAGCACCACCTAGTATCTGCTTCTGATGTGTTTAATTCATTACTTTGAAATCTTTAAACATTTTACTTGAGGCTTCCAAAACATTGTGCTGTATAATTTTAAGTTATTTTAGTTAAAAAATGTGTGAAATGACTAAAAACAAAATACACTCAAGGAATTTCATGAATATTTTACAATTGAGTACAAAATACAATTATAAATTATTTAACAATTAATTGATTGCCTGAAATTGTTTAAAGGATGGAAAGTTTAGGTAAGATACATCTATATATATATATATAAATAATATAGGAAATATTTTTTATTTACAGTTGTATACAAGTATATATCAGTTGAAGATGACATAGTGGCAGTGAAAGTAACCCAGCATGAACTTACCAGTAAGAGTGATTCAAAATATAGGAAATTGTTTATGCGAGCATGCAATCCTCCTGACAGTATTGTTAGGGGATCAGAAGGTAACTACATAATACTACTATAAAAATATACATAAAGAGATATACATAAATATAAGTTTATGGAAAGTTTTAATCCATCTGTGAATAATAAATAAATATAGCACCTTATAGTATTGAACCAAAAGGTAATAATGAATAAATAATCAATTTTATATAATTTTAACCCTTAATGGAATACAGGCTTATGCAACTGGTATTAACGTGTTTTCGCTATTTTCTGGTAAAATGTGTAGTGTTAATAAAAAGAAAGCACAAATTTAAAAAAAAAGAAATACCTAGCTATTTTTTTTAAGGTGGGTAATATATGACCATTGTCTGGTAACAGTAATAAAATATTTTACAAGTGGCAATTATATGATCATTGTGTGATAACATAAATAAAAAAACTTATGTAACTTTATTATATATCAATAATGTTTTATTATTTACTCATCACGGTTTTCAGCTAAGTAATTTTTAATGAAAACATATTGTTGCGTATAGAGAGACACCACAATAAGAACATTATATATTACATCGCTATGTTTCTTTTTTGTTGACTAGAATTAAAATCGTTCGTAGATTTGTTGCGCTTCTGGAAAATAAATCTCAACATTTTGTAACCTAATTTTACTAAGTTCTTTCAGTCCTTGAATGTACCAAATTCAGTGATAAAGGCTCTGCAGTACTGGGATCTGAATATAAATTTTCATTTTCATATGTAATGTCGGCATGTACTCCAACATCATTATTTGCATCAGGAACACTTAGCTCTTTGGAAATGATACCTATTTCATTTTGTGAACTACCTTGAAAAAGTTCTTTCAACCTGCTGTCCACAATGTCACCACTTGGTAATTCAAAAAATTGTGCCACTCTGAGATGGTACAAAGACTTCATTATCATCTTCTGAGACCAAATCCAACCAATTTTCTAACACATTTTGGAGTTTATGGTCAGATGGTGGTTTCTTTGATGATATTTTTACCTGGAAATATACTAAATTACTATATTTCTTATAAAACAAAGGAAAAAATAGGAAGCGCCCAAAATAAATGTATCAGTGTGTAACAGACAATGGACGTATTTTGGCCACCAATTGCACTAGTAAATATTCCAAACCTACAACGGTTATATATTAGCCACTTGATTCCGATTTTGATTCCTAATATAAATTATATAAATAATGTATTTTTTTTATGCCCTGTGAGCTAACTAATATCATTAAGTGTATAAATAAATAACTATAATGTACTTACCGAATTTTTTCACGTCACAAAACAAATATTACAATTTTTGACGTCATAAAACTACAATCAATCAAATGTTTCGCGCACTTTTAGAATTTGATCTCGTCTAACAGTCAAATGTCAAATTTTTGTGATGTCTGTATGCCAACATAACATTGCTAAATTCATTCTAAGTAAAAAAAAAAATAAACAAATGTATGCGTTCAAATTATTAGAACTTTTATGGGACAAAAGAGTGCAATGTCGAGGTGGCACACATACTACCATTGTTTGATTTAACCCTTAATGAAAACATTGAAACTAAATATTTTTCAATAATTCTAAGTTTATTGGGACATCTTCCCTTCTTTTTGTATATAAATGATCTATTTCAAACAATAAATTACCCAATAGCGTTATTAGCAGATAATTGTATTGTGACATGCATTATAAACAAAAATATAACACTCAAGATTTATAAATTTTGTCTGGTATAATTATCCATAACATTATATCAGGTTTATTAATAAATTCTTAATTTAACAAATGCTAAGGTAAAATAAGTTAAGGTATAAATAAGCTACTTAAACCAAAGTTTCAAGATTCAATTCAAATTTTACACAGTTGAGCAAAAGATTAAGCTATTTTTATGTGCTATGTATGTTGTCTAGGAAAGTTGACCAAGAGACATCAGTAGCATATTACAGCCAGACAATATTAATGACTAGATATACTATACTTTTGAAGTGAAATTCTAGTAGTAAATAAGTATATATGTTTCCCAGTATAATACAATTCATATAGCCTTTAGAAGCTTTAGCCTGTTTTCATGCAGGAGCCAATATATTTTGCTTGTACCCTCTAGAAATTGCATAATTGTGATACCTAACAAGTTTTTCCCTATCAGATATCTAAACATGGCTCTTGGGAAGGTTCTGTACTAAGACCTTAATCCCTAGCAAATAGCATTAAATCAATTTCTGAAGAAGTTGTGATTATGAAGTTGAAAGAAATCATATCATAACTTAAAAAAATTCTAAATTTCATTGATAAAGCGTTTATAATTATTGTTATTGACTACAAGCCAGTGGAAAAAATACCCTGTGAAATGAATCAATGTGACCGCTATATCATAAAATAACTATGCTGTCATTTCTGAGCAGTACAATTATCAGCAAATGTCTACATTTCAGGATTTACCGAGTTATGATTGCTGTAAGATCATAAATTATGGTATGGCCACTTTTTTATATAATGTTATTAAATATTACCATTGTACCTTATAGCCATACATTATAAATGATAACGAATATTAGGATAAAAAAAATGATTTACTCACATACTCACCTGTATCACCCAGAAATAACAGCATAACACTCACAGTTTTTTTTATGATATAGTAGCAGCCTTCTAAGTGTTATTCACATTGGTTCATTTCCCAGGTTAACTTTTCGACAGGTTTCTAGTCTATTACTTCTTATAGGACTTTTTATGCCATGTTTTGTTTTAATTATTTCAGCTGCTGTTGACACAGACACATGGTTATTGCAAGGAGCATTGGTGGTCACAAGACATGGTGATAGGGGTCCCTTAACACATTTGAGAGGTGGAGATAAGCTTCCCTGCGACACTGTGCCAGTGTCACCAATGCTTAAGAGGTTCTATTCTTTCATTAATATAAATAAATAAATAAATAAATATATATATATGTCGGAGAATAAGAGAGAACGGGGAAACATAAAACACAGAGGCGTAGGGTTCTCCGCCGACATCGTTATTAATTAGATCCATTATTTAATTTCTTATTCTGTGGGCGTTCATGGGTATTGTTGGTGCAATCAAACACTGTATTAATTAACTCGGTTTATAATGTTCAATCACTTAATGTTCCCGATATCAATTTACACAAACTCATTAACACTAATAGCTAGGAACGCGACAGTTTCAACAGTTGACTGTTCCGATCGAGCGCTACTCGACAACTGTCGAGTGACTCCCGCCGGACTGCCACCATTGACTCTGTCGACGCCGATAGTTGGCGCCAGCGTTCCACAGATATCTGCCCTCCGACATATATATATATATATATATATAATAAGTTCTAATTTATTAGTATAAAAATATTGATAGCGACTTGGCACTTTTTATTTCGAAATAATCTTGATGGAAATCTTATGAAAATGTCAAATATTTATAAACTAGTTGTTTCCATACCTTAGTATCGGCACCAACAATTGATATAGTGACAATTTGAGGAAATTGGTGTTGAAATGAATGTCAAAGCTATGTACATGACTTCCCATAAATAAATATCTCGACTGCCCCTATGTATAAGTGGGGTGATATTATCATTAAAATTACAAAAAGATCCAAATGGCCAAAATTCTAGATGACCGTTTATACACAGGGTATTTCATCCCACTGATATCTAAACTAACTAAATAACTGTTTTTGTATGTATATGTGTTTGTTAGGTTTTCCCACAAAAACTACTGGACCGATTAAAAAAAATCACCATTAGAAAGCGGCATTTTCACTGAGTGACATAGAGATCCCTAAGTAAAATGCATTAATATAACCCAATGTGTGAAACAAAAAATCTGTTATGGCATCTGCTGTGAAAACTGTTGATGATAGAGCAAAAAAATGTTATCGAACTTATTAATATCTACAAAAACCATATGTCCAACTACTGTAGTTAGGCCAATATAACTATAGTTTGCATTTTAAAATTTAATAATAGTGGCGACAATAATCAAACCATATTATTCATTCCTCTGTATTAATCCTTTTGCTATTAAATGAAATTATAGACTGTTTCAATTCTTGTAAAATACTTTTTAAAATATTAAAATCGGACACTCCATTCAAAATAAAAGTAAAGTAAAATACTTAATAGAGAAAAGTTATTGAAATTGGTCTAGACGTTAGGTCGAATGCGATCACAAACTATGTTACATTATATTTATATATTTGATCATATATTTACAGTTATGAGGAGTTTGTGTTGAATGCGAGTGCCTCTGGGCGTGCGTGGTGGGTTGCTGCACCGGGTCCTTTTCATAATTTCCCATCATTACCCAGAGCAGCAGCTACACATTGTGCTTTGGGTCAACTCACACCTACTGGTGTGTTACAAATGGTCACTGTGGGTAAGCACTTTATGATATACGATAATTTTTTTTAAACAGTTATTTCGTTTCCGATATTATTTGTATGCCATGTTTTATACAATATTTCATAAATTTTAAATTCAAAAACAAAATTTAATTAATAATTTGTAATATTGACAGAAACACGTGGTTTTTTATTTACAATTCGTCATTCATGAGATTTCAATAAAGTATTAATAATGTTATTTTATAATTTTAAATAATTTTGTAGTTAAAGTTAATATTAATAATTAAAAAATAAAATAAATCTTTCCTATGTTTGTGTTCGCGACTTTGTCCATATAGATAGTTTATTTTACGTTAAATCTTAATAGAAATCTTATTATTTTGTATATTTTTATTACCCTTTCCTATTGATATAAATTTTGATGTAAGAAATAAAACAACTAAATATAAGAAACTTTCATATTAAAGAGTAAGCATTACCGCAGTTTGCTTGTCACAATAGTACACGTTTGCCAGCCATAGTTGCGGCAAATAATAGGCCCGTTTCGGCGCAGATTTCCACCGGTGCTAAGAGGGCAGATCGCCGAGATCTGGCAACAATTAAACTTTTTAATTCTCCGATCCCTTGACAACGGAAAGCCAAATACCTAGGAGTCACCCTAGATGCGTGCATGCACTTCACGAAATCATTCGCATTGTCCGTGTCACGGCAGTATTTGTGCTAAGTCGCCTCTAACCCATGATCTGCAAGAAGAGTAAATTGCCACTGCGCGACAAAGTGACACTCTACAATACTTGCATCCGCCCTATATACTCCTATGTGAGAGTAGTGTTCTCTCACGTTCCTACACGTCAGCTGGTTCACTCCAGCACTCCAGACGCTGCAGATCAAATTCATGCGCATAGCCACGGGCGCCCGCTGGTTCATACAGAACGTCGATCTCCATAGAGATCTCGAAATCGCAACGGTCAACAGCTATTTTAAAACGCTCTTCGTAGACTTCTTCAAGAGAGCCAACAGTCACCCAACCCTCTCATTAGAAATGCCGCCTCTTATGGGATTAGGCTAAACATCACCAAACACGTCCTTGATGATCCAGACGACTAGATTGCAATTGACAACGCCCCGTACACAATCAGACATACACAACGTCTTCGCCGGAGAAGACGAGGTTCCCGCTATCTGATGGACCCCGGTCGCGGACCCATGGGCGTCAAGACTAAGCACCTGTCCGATTGTCCTTTTCTGCAGCAGCAAACGTTGCTCTAAGCCTATGTTCGAGCCTCGCAGGAGGCGCCCTTAGAGCAACTACACACTTCGAAAAAAAAACGCAGATTTCGTTGCTGCAAAATAGTTGATCATTTAATATCCGCGCTGGAGACAAATGGACGGCGGGGCGTTTCATTGTTCCAGAATCAGCATATCGTGAGTGTGAGCTGTCGAAGGGGCTCACAGTTTGCTTTCGGAAGAATACAAAAAAGTTCGAAATTTATCGCGTTTAAATAATATGTCAGGGAATTTTTATATACCGCCGAAGAAGCGGTGTATCAGATGGTGCGTGTTTGTACACTTCCTTGCGCCTCCGTGAGTCCTCAGTTGGATTCAGCCGGGATACCAGGGAGGAATGCGAAAGACGAACTTTTGGTGTCTCTCATGGATGACGAGGGTTCCACTAGGTTTTAGTGGGTCGCCAAGCAAGCAAGGTCTTCTCTATCGCCGAGTTCCACATTTCTGACCGATCTTCGGTCGATTTTGGTACAATTATGTGACAAATAAGGAAACTTTTTTATATGTAATCACACACTTTTTAATAATTTATATAAATAATTTTCAGGAAACATACTTCGGGAAGCTTACGGAGATAAATTGGGCTTGGACAATATGGATCTAACAGGAAAACGGGAAATGGGTAAGAGATTTGTAATAATTTGTTGAAATTATCGTTTTAATTGAAAATATCAATATTTAGAATGAGTTAATTATACTTAAATAAAGAATATCTAGATTTTTATTTTAATATCACGTTGTTTTATTGAAGGCTGTATATTTTACCGCTAATAGGGTCTGGTGTTCAATTCTCTTTTATCTACTCTCATAGTTCTGTCTTCTCTAGTTATTTTTTTAATTTGATCTTTTATTTGTGTCGGTTTTGTGCTTGACTTTAATGAAAACTGACGGTAAGTGATGATACAGTTTAAGAAGGTAGTATGCTAAACTGGCAAGAGATAATATCTCTATGCACAGAATAGTACTGGAAGCCTAATTTACTTTTTGCCGATAGTAATACAATTTCCTTAATTTGCACTACCGGTAATGGAATCTGGGACTTCTATGTATGTTAAACAAATTACGCACGCACACACAACCACATTCACACCCATACACACGCACTTTAATTTAATATTATAGATTAGTTTTAAATGAAGTATTTATTTTTCTCTTAAATATGTCGACTAGACCTATAATATATTGTAAACTGGGAAGACACTAACCTCTAAGTCACATCCAGGTTATTTTAATTATATATTGTTCTTTTTATACTTAAATAAATAGTATTTTTTATAATTATTATTTTCAATTCCCTTATAATATAATCTTGTGAATTCTTTATTGGGGAAATTTCATGTTTAGGAGGTGTAGCATACAGTACTCGGTACAGACGTACGTTCCAGTCTGCCCAGGCTTTAGCTTGGGGTACCACCAGGTCTGCAGCGGCTGCTAAGGAAGCACACAGTGTCGCTTTTTGCTTCCGGCATTGTGCTTGTCAAGCACATCATGCACTGGCTAAGTATGTACTATCTATATTAATACTACACTTAATGTAGGACTTAAAATACTATGTCATCTATTTCATGCTATGTAAATTCGTTGGCATAATGATATCTTAATTTAAAAAGTTTGTAATATAAAGATTTTCGATTATTAATTAAAATGACATCCATCCTTTACCATAATTGAGAAAAAAAATTGACAAAAAGAAACCGGTTGACTAGTTTACAGTTTATCGCGGTTAAATACTGTGACAGAAAATTATAATATATGTATAGATTATAAAACGGAACAATTTGCTTGAACGCTCTCACTTTAAATGATGAATATGCCATTTATTTAGGCTATTTATTTATTTTATTTATTTATTTAAGTACCACCAGTAGTTACTACACTTAATGTCTTAAAATATAAAAAAACTTACATCTATAAATTGTTGAAGTGTGCAACTTTTTAAGGTAGCCACAACATGAGTTATATTAAATTAGTCTAAAAATACAATAAAATTATATATTATTACAGATTATATAAAAATTTAAGAAGTTAAAAAAAAAATTAAAATTGAAAAAAATATAAAAATTAAAAAAAATTAGAATTGAAAAATAAATGGCTATTTATGCTATACTATATAATAATACGTTACCTAGAATAGGAGCTAGACATTCATAAAAATAGTTGCAAAAACAAGAAAAATGTTCCTTTTGAGAACTTCCATTGCGTCAACTGACATTAATCAATAATCTAGAAAGCAGTTGTTCCTTTTTAAAAGTTCTAGAAATAGGCCTACGATAACATATTTATCTTATAAAGTTGACGTACTGTAACCTCTTTTATAATAACCAAATGTGTTCTCTCTCTCTCTCATTATGTTTCTCTCTTATGTGAAATAGGTATAGGTATAGGTAATCAATTTTATTAAAAAGTTTTCTTGTATAATTATCAATATAACAATTTTTGTCTCATATAATGTCTATCACCCACGTTATTCCCAACCCAAGAGATTAACTTTTAGGGTGAGAGACAAAACAAAAGACTTCTGAATAGTTTATGATATAAAAGTGCGAAGGCGGTCGCTTTTCTGCAAGCAATTACTTATAGACAACTTTTGTATGAAATTTGTAGAAGCTGAATAAAATAATTATTAGGACCGAACTGACGTAGAAACTTAAACATATTTATCTCAATAAAGTTTGCCGCACAATAATATAATAGCAAACAAACTGTAGGTCTGTATAGTAATTTATCACAAATTTATTTCCAGAAAAATTAGCTTACAAGCGAAACAACGATTAGAATCTCACCCAGCGATAAAGGAATTGATCAAAAAACTGTCCAAAGTTTTATTCGAATCTCAGGAATACACTGACGCTGATGTAGTCAGAGATGCGTTATTAGCATACATGTGTCACGATGCACGACTACCTTGCACTGATAAACCGAATAAACCAAAACTTTCACTGAATAAAGGAAATAAAAAATACCGTTCAGACACAATTCCTAAAAGAAATCTCTTAGACGTAGACATAGACACACTCAACATGGAACTAGATTACATAAATCAATTGGATTTTAATAATGAGATTGGTAGAAAAGCAAGAGATATAATAGGGAAATACGAAAAGCAAAAACCACCATTAGATTTCGATGCACAGATGGAAAGAGAGAAACTTTTATATTATCAACAAAGATATATGGATAATGCTGATGCTTACGAAGATGTTGTGATAGTTAAGAAGAATTTAGATGCAGACTTCAACTTTCCAAACGATGCACGTATGGACACTGATTTCGATGAAGACTATAAAGAACCGACACCAGAAAACACCGAAGATTTCTGCATTAAAAAAGATCATGTAATGTCTGTTTTCGCATATCTAGAATGGAGTTACAGACAAGAAGTGAAGAATATACATAACAGAAGACGTGGATTGTTAATTGCGTACGGTCTAATACATAATGTCGTGCAAAATATGATTAGAATTATATCGGAGAATAAACCGAAACTTGTTATTTATTCTGGACACGATAAGACATTGCAAGCTTTGATTCTTGCATTAGGTCTAAATAGCTATCAACATTACAATGTACAATACGCGTCTAGAATGATTTTTGAAGTGTATAGGAAAAGGGATTTAAGGGATGAGTTTAAGTTTACTAAACGTAGGGCGATAGCTCAAGATTTTTATTTCCGAGTAGTTTATAATGGTGAGGATGTTACGAATAAATTGAGTTTTTGTAGGAATCGTCAGATTGTTGTGATGAAAGTCTTAGATCCTATCGATGATATGAAAGTGTATAATACATATCTATGTCCAATTGAGAATATAGTTAGATTTATTCATGATGATTATTTCTCGGGTTTTAATGTTAGCAATTTCAAAGACGCCTGTGCGACATACGGGAACGGCAATCATATGATTTAGGTACACTATGATACTCGAATTCGGTGTAAAAAAACTTTCTAAAAGGCAGTTTTCATGTTAGAATTCGGTCTTGGCGATGATTATCTCCAAGGTGTATAGATAACATCTAAAGAAATTTATTAGTAGAATTGAAATAGTCATTGTATGTTGGAGATTAACTGTGATCTTACCTTATGATACAGTCTAAGTCGATAAAAGATAAATAAACACTCCTTTAATATAGGTGTTGGCAACCAGCGGCCCGCAGGTTATCACGAGTTGGCCCACAGGCATACAAATAAGAGTAACGATAAAAACAGGTTAAATGAAAAAAATTCTTTTATGTAAACAATTATTCGATGAAATGTGGCCCGCACCAATATTCTCCTAACATTTGTGGCCGACGCTAATATTCTCAAAACATTTGTGGACGGCGCCAATGTCTAACTTTTATGGCCGGCACTAATATTCTCATAACATTTGTGGCCCGCACCAATATTCTCATAACATTTGTGGCAAGCACCAATATCGTCATAACATGAGTGGCCTGCATCAATATTGTTATAACATTTGTGGCCGGCGCTAATATTCTTAAAACATTTGTGGACGGAGCCCACGTTCTCATAACGTTTCTGGCCGGCAATAATTTTTTCAAAACATTTGTGGCAGTACCAATACCCTCATAATATTAATGGTCCACATTGATATTCTCATAACATTTGTGGCCTGCAGCAATATCCTCATACCATTTCGCGCCCGCACCAATATTCGGATAATATTAGTGGCCCGCACCAATATCCTCATAACATTAGTAGTCCGCATCAATATTCTCATAACATTTGTGCCCGGCACCAATATTCTCATAACATTTGTGGCCCGCACCAATATCTTCATAACATTTGTGGCCCACACCTAAATCCCCAATATTTTGGCCGCACCAATATCCTCAAAACATTTGTGATCCGCACCAATATCGCTAACATTCCACGTCTATATTTAATTTAATTACTACGTTATTATTGATGAAGATTTTTTGTCGATAGAGTAAATTTTTAAAAGTTATATTTTATTATGATTTTAGAATCATTGTTAGTTAAAAAATTTGAGATTAAAAGTCACAGTCGCTCAATAAATTATCCTATTATTATATTTTCATTTACGGGTTGAATAGAATGTCTTTATTTAAATTTAAAGTTATAAATATAGATGTATGAGTGTGGTAGAGCATATGTTATCAAATTGAAAAACCTTTAGTTCTTTGTAAACTTTCCGGCACTAAGTATCAACAAATCACGCGTGATCCGAAAGGGGGTACCAAAAGACCCTAATTAATTTATATGGAAATCTGAAACAGATTAATCGGATCATCACGTGCATATCGATGCGATTCCAAGAGACGACTGACCGACAAACACGGCCGTACAGTTTGGTGAAAACGAAAACAGAATCGTACACTTGTCTCGCTCTTTCATTCGGCATGACCGCGTTTGATTGAGTGAGAGAAATAACACGCTACTAGCAGACTAAAACAAAACGTGATAGTAATATGAATTAGTAGATCTTGCATATCAGCTATTTGGGATTTTTGATATGAAAAACAATATTTTTTAGCGATTTGCACATTCGACAATAAAAAAAACGGGAAAAGGTTTCTTCATATTGCTTTTATGATTAGAAAAATGTAAAGATAGTAACTTTTCTAATACTGAAATTATTAAATTAAAACATCATACACGGGGGATTCGAAATCCCCCCTGTGCCACTGGTTCTGCAAGAGTTAATTAAGTTGAACTCCATGTTCATTATGCGGTTTTTTCTTCTATTCTTTGGATTTTTGGATCCCTCCCCTTAGATGATGAAATGCAGCAATATTTGTTGCTATTTATGCAGGCTATAAAAGTCTACAGGTCTTCACATAAGCCCATATTAGCGTTGTCTGTTGTTTTGATCTCGAATAATTGTGTAGCTATTATTACATAGAAAAAAATGGTTTTATTACGTAACATCACTTTTAATATATAAGTTTAAACTTTCGCACATAAGTTATTCGATATAAATGCACAAAATATTCAGACTGATTTAGGTATACAATGTACATAGTTTATTTATTAATTATTTATTTTTGCTTAAGAGTATTGGTTATTTAAATTTTTACAATCGCAGAAATGTATCGTATTATCTGTGACCGTTTTGACGTAACTTTGGCGGGAAATGCCGCCATCTTTTAATTTTCAATGTAGGGAAGTTTTCAATTTGAAGAAGACGGTTTTAAATTGTATTCAGTGAATAGAAAACGTTGTAAAATAAAATAATTATTTAGACTTTAATCTTCAATATTTATTTGTATCGAAAAATATGCGACACCAACATGACTAATGATAGCGGATTTGTACTAACCCTTAAATGGACGCCATTTTGTAAAAAACAGACCTAAAATCGTCATTAAATTTATAAATTTGATACTTTAATTTAAGCGATAAATTTAATGTTTCCTAATTTATACTTATTAACTGCTGATCTCATAGTACCACCACTAACATAATATTTTAAGCAATAATTTTTCATATTTTATTTATTAAATTTTAGTTATAAGTATAACAATTGATATATTCCATGAAGATCTAGGTTTTAAGGCCACATTTCAACAAAATTCCCTAAAGTATCACATAGTTAGCGGACCCCTATAGCAACAATTCCCTTAATTGACCCCTAAATATACTTAAAGGAAATGTAAAGTTTAGGGGAGGTTGATGAAATCGGGCTTAAGAATGTTACGCATACCCTTATTTATGTTTTTAGATGTAATTAATAATTTTAATTAATTTATTTTATTTATTAATTTTTGCAATCATGTTCATACATTTCTTATACCTTTTACAATTTGTACAAACTGAGTCTCATAATTATTTAAAATAAACTAAATCCAATTTAATTTTATAAAATAAATCAGATTACACTTTTATAGCATGTAGGATAATAATTAATTAGCTGTTTCCGATGGGGTTACTGTCAATCTATTCTCAAAATTCATATCACACAAATGTAACTAACGTACTTGTATACATATAAAAGCGTTATTAGAAATTTTTGAATATGACTGCCAAAAAAAAACTTAAAATAAAAAGACTGCGCAGTGTATTTAATTGTAGGTTATTTAAAATGATTCCGATAATCAGTACGGCCTTAAGCATTAAAAAATTACGTGTGATCCGAACAGAGGCACCAAAACCCCCAGATCTTTTATATGGAAATTAGAAACAGTCCACTGAGCAACACACGCGGCCGTACAAATGGGTAAAAACGGAAAACGTTTCTTTGTAATGCTTTTGTCATTATTGAAAAGTGACTCCTGTAATGCTTAAGTTGTTAAATAAAACCTCGTACATGGTGAAATTTAAATCCTCCGCTTCGGCTGGTTAGGTTAAAGCCTTGGACAGAAACTGCAGGTATTGTTAGGGTACGAGGAGTCTAGCATAATCTCCAGAGACTCGCAGACCTTCTAGTTCATTGACATGTTACAATTTAAGGGCCACCTAATATTGCATTTTTAGAGGACGCGATTTTATTTTTGGGACTTGTGTGGGGGTCCATAGAAGTTTGACCTCGAGTTTTCTTATAACTTCTTTAATTTTAAATTTAGGACAAAACGTTATATGAACGTATTTGTAGATAAAGCGATTTGCTACAAATTATGTCGTGACGAATTTTTTGTAAGACGCATATTTTCTGAGATATCGCCAAAAAACCCGTTTTTTCAAGATAGCGGCCGGGGGACAAGGATGGAAACCCCACAAACTTGGGGTTAAGCTTCTATTGACTCCCCGCACGTGTTCCAAAAATAATATGTCAAGGTTACTCACTGCCAGAGGAGGCAGGGTATAAGGCAATGCGTGTTTGTGCACGTCCTTCTACCTCTGAATCCTTAGTCGGATTGATTCGGGACCCCACAGCCATATGCGAAAGCTGAAACCCTGGCGCCTCATTCATGGATGAATAGGGATTCCGCTGGGTATAAGTGGGTATTGCGAGGCCTCATTCCTCGATAAGTCCTGATCAATGGGTTGGAGTTTCCCACCTCTGGTGGAGGCGGGGTATAGGGCAGTCCCTGTATACTCGTCCTTTCACCTCCGTGAATCCTTAGTCGGACTCATTCGGGACACTAGGGGATTCGAAAGTTGAATCCCTGGTGCCTCATTCATGGATGAAGAGGGTTCCCCTGGGTATTAATGGATATTACGAGGCCTTCTCTTCGCTGATTCCAAAACTGACCTGACCCCTGAGCCGGGGTTTGTGTTTAACAGCTTTTATAAAATATTCATGTTCAACGCACACTATAACTTATAAGGGCTCTCATTTGAATGTAAAATTTTTTGACATATCGATAGTTTTAATATACGAAACCTGTCAGATTTATTGCTGGCGTTTGTGAAATCACACTTTAATCTTTTAATTTACATATCATTTTATTATTACAATGTATATTGAATAATTTGTAACATATCAACTATGATGACTTAATAAAAGCGTTGATTTAATGTGATTGTTTTAATTACTCATCGGTGGTTTTTACTAACTACGGGAATACAACAGCCAGCAACTGTGACTGGCAAACGTTAGTGTTATAGCAAGTAACCGCGTTGGGAGCGTGTTTTTATTGTTCAACAAATATATTTAATTACAATAGGTTTTTGACTTTGTCTATCTGTTGTCCTTTCTTTTTTTATATATATAAATCAAATTCAATCCGAATGTATATAATTTCAAAAAGAATTTTAAGCAAAAGACGAATAATGAAGTTCCCATAGATGTTTTAAACTCTTCAACGGATTTCAATGCAGTTTCCATCAATAGATAGAGTGATTCAAGTAAGGTTTGTATATATAACACATACATATAGTATAGAAAGTAGAAAAATTCTAAGATTTGTAATGTGATGATAATTTTGTGCGTTTAAATCGCGAACGCTGACTAAATCATACCAGATAGATCAAATTAATGTCCAACATAATGGTATAGCTTAAAAAGCCCGCTATAGTATATAAAAGTAAGTAAGTAGCAGCCCTTTAACGTCCCACTGCTGGGCACAGGCCTCCTCACTCCGAGGAGCGAGGGTTTTTAGAGCATAGACCCACCACGCTGCTCCACTGCGGATTGGCAGGTATAGTACACAAGTGCACTCTCTATTCCTTCACTCTCATATTCCGATGTGACGGGAATCCGACACAACCGGAGAGAGATCAGGCGCAGGACCGACGGCTTAACGTGCTCTCCGAGGCACGGGGGTGGATCACACCGCCAACTTCCCAACTTCGGGCAAATATTGAGAAAATCTTAATAGAAAACTCAATATTGATTTTTGAATTGGCCCGACCCGGGACTCGAACCCAGGACCTCATGTCTGTAGTCGAACATGCTAACCACTAGACCAATGAGGCAGTGTATATATTTATCTCTATATATAGTATATATTTATCTCTAAAGAATAACTCACAGTAACCATTTTTATCCTTTACATATTACAAAAAACGATGTGTTATTTACTAAGCTATTTTGTACAATACAATTTTATACTTTATGCAATCAAATACATAAGACAAGTCGTATAGTTCAGTTAGATCAAAACTGACCTTAATAGCATTTCAATAAAATGGGTATCTTAGAGGATATCAGGGATTTAAGAGGCACAGGCACAGCGTTTGGCAGGCCGTAAAGACAACCATTTTAACAAAATGCTGTTTAACACAGTTTAAATCTTATTGGATATGATTGTTACGAAAACCTTTGAATTTTTCGGCTATTATCTACTATAATATGTGTATATTATACATATAAACTTTCCTCTTGAAGATATACATAACCCTCACTCTATTTATTGGTGAAGACTGCATTCAAATCCGTTTAATACTTAAAAGCGGACTAACAACACAGACTATTTTTATATTATGTAAAGATAATGGCATTTTATAAAGTTAGTAAGCATGGGATAAATAAACTAACATATCCGTTATTTGCTACGTTATTGATAAAATAACAAGTAACTGCAATCTAAAAAAGTGTTATTAAGTTACTGCCAATATTTTACTTTGAAGTGAGCGAGTATTATAATAACTTCACATTGTAAAGAAGCAATATGATAGAAATATGCAGTACACACTATAATGCCACACAATAAATGCTGTAGTTGTAATGTCCTTTCACGGAGAGTATAGAGTTGTTGTTCTTTCGGTAATTCAATTAATTATCCTTTATCCAATATTGTTATTCACGTGGTTTTTTCCCACCCATTGTGGCGTCTATCCCCTCCCCCCCCGCACCGAAGCGATTGGGTAGCGATAGAGTCTATTGCAGACTATCTAATCTAATCATAGACTAACTACAAAGTTCACAGATACATAACAGTAGTTATGTCAGTATCACTACTTTTTTGCATTGAAAGTTAATAAAATTGACGAGAATAGTCAAACAATATTACTCATGCCTCTCTATCAAATCAAATCAAATCAAAATATTCTTTATTCAAGTAGGCTCAAAAAGCACTTTTGAATCGTCAGTAGTCTGTCCGTTGGTAACAAATCTACCACCGGTTCGGAAAGTTGATTCCGCTGAGAAGAAGCCGGCAAGAAACTCAACGGTTACTCCTTTTAACATAGCTTTTTTGTAGGTTACAATGTGTTTAGCTTTCATATGCAACTGGAATCATGTCCAAACATCTTTGTCGCTTAAATAATCTTCCACATTATAATATGCCTTTTTTATTAGGACATTTTTAACATACTTCTTAAAACTATGTGGAGTCAAACCCACAAGTGATTCAGGTATCTTATTAAATATACGTATGCTCAACCCGACAAATGACTTCAGAAACTTTTTCTCTCTAAATTATGGCATTACAAGTTTGTGTTTATTTCTTGTATTAAAATTATGTGTTTCGCTCCTTTTGCTGTATAAATGAATATTATCACGGATGTATAAAATGTTATTAATATATATTGCGACGGTACTGTGAGAATAGATATTTCTTTGAATTTTTCTCTTAATGAAACGCGAGATCCCAATTGATATATGGCACGTATTGCTCTTTTTTGCAAAATGAAGATAGCTTCAATGTCCGCCGCGTTCCCCCAAAACAGTATGCCATAACACATAATGCTATGAAAATAAGCAAAATACACCATTTTAGCACTTTCAACATTGTATTGTCTCACCTTCCTAACAGCAAATGCAGCTGAACTAAGTTTGCTTGCCAGAGTCTTAATATGGGCACCCCACTGAAGCCCTGAGTCTAACGTTATTCCTAAGAAGACTGTAGATTTAACTATATTTAGCGGACTATTATTTATTTTGATATTTATACATACTTCTTTTGCATTTGGCAACGCGAATTCAACGCACTTAGTCTTTGTCTATTAATCCTTATCATATTAAATCAAATTTTTAGAGAATTTTTAAATACCTGTAAAATACTTTTTAAATTATTAAAATCGGACCAATCCCATTTAAAAGATATAACGAATTTAAAAGTCTCAATCTAAAGAAAATAATGTATAACAAGTTGAACTCCAGGGTGTCAAATGTCGTATAAAGGGAAATTCTGAGACAATAAAGTATTACAAATAAATCTTTTCTCTAATGTTATAGTAGAAAGTTTTGGATGTTGAAGTTTTTTCATTGTACGTAAATAATGTCATGAATTTAAAAATGCAGTGAGATATAATTTCGTTGTAAAGTAAAATCCGTATATTGATTAGATCATGAATATAAGTGTGTATCTAATAATCTGAAAGGAAGTAATTAAAAACTAAGTGAAATATGACTTATATGTTAACGAAAATAAATCTGTAGTCTGACTTAGTAAACTTCCCACTGCCACGAGATCGGTATCTAAGCGGGTAAAACTGCGTATTTCTAGTCTGTTATATAAATACCCCTATGGAAAAAAATCCTTATCATTAACAAATAACTTGATAAAATATCAGTTATTGGACCTATAATAACGTCAGTTACAGTTATTGAAAAATAGCAATAACAGAATAATATAGGTGATGCTACTGCAGAACTCAATCTGTCATCCCTGATAACATTATTATCCAAATAACAAACAAAAACAACCCCTTTATTACAATTAAAGACATTCATGAACAAGGTCTTCTACCGGAATAATTTATGAATTCGTGGCTTGTAAGTTTTTTTTCTTGTCTTGTTAGTAATTCATCGTTAGTACCTTCGCATTTACCTTGAATTTTAAAGAGGCAAATGTTATTGATAATTATATAGCGATACATTTGTAACCTTGGCAATGGCCGACTGTGAATCAAATTCGTCCTACTGTGTAATTGCGTAATGCGTCATTCTTTTATATAGATTTTATAACCGAAAGGGCGTGTTCGTCAGAGGATATATATTTTTAGCCGGTTGATGACCTCTGGTGCAATAGGAGTACGTGACCATCGCTATACTTTCAGAGTTAAATATGAATAGTATTTTATAACCATTTTAAAATTGGACTACCTCCAGAATTAATAAAGTTTCGCTGTTATACAGCCATATATATCTTGTAGACGCCGGCAAATTGGTCTGCGTAGATTTTAACGCGAAACAACAGGAATAATAACAAAATCGGGGGATACAGTTTGTTGTTTTAACTACATATTTATCACTTCTATCATTGGATACCTACTGGGAAAACATACTGGGAAGCTCCGTTATTTTTATCGAGATTCTATATATTATAACTTTCGACTCGGTGAAACTACTATGTTCATTCAAGTTTCAATCGTTAACTCTCATCAAAATCTACGATATATACGTACATAGCATTACGCCTCATTCCCATAGGGGTAGGCAGAGACAACGTCCTTCCATTTGCCACGATCCTTGCATATCTCCTTCGTTTCTTTCATTCTCATTAAACCTTTCACACAAGTTCGTCGGTTTAGAGTACTAATGACCTGGCCCTTATTTAAAATGTTCTGTATTTGGTCCAGGAACGTTCGCCTTGGTTCGCCTTCCAACTTTTGCATTCACTCTTGACTCATAAATCCTTTTTGTTATTCTCATTTCATTCATTCTCTCTACATGCCCGAACCATCTAAATATACCTTTCTCAATTTTAGTCAATACTTCGTCTTTTATACCACAATTTTCTCTTATCACACTATTTCTTACTCTATGACTCAGTTTTAATCCACTCATACTTCTCAACGCTCTCATCTCTACCGCATTTATTTTACTTTTGTGATTCTTCTGCCATACCCAACTTTCACTACCATACATAAGTGTTGGCACCAACACTCCAGCATGCACTGCCAGTCTGGCCTTTTGAGACACCATCTGGCTATTCATAAAGGCGTGCAGAGCACCATTTACCATATTCCCTGCATTCACTCTCCTTTCAATATCACTTTCACATGTTCCATCTTTGGAAATTTAGATCTCAAGTATACAAATTCTTTCACCTCTTCCACTTGTTCCCCATCTATCAAAATATTGCCATTAATCTCTTTCTTTATGTAGAAACTAAAACACGGTACGTTTTTACGTACAACAAACGGTCGTGTCCATAACACAGCCACACCCCATTTTATTAAGGGAGTTTTAATTACAATATTACCGTAAAAGCAGTATGTGACTAAGAAAGAATCAGTGGCATTATAGCTAGGCACAGGCCTTCTTACTCAAAAGAGTTTAAGAGCATACAACCAACACGCTGTTCGACTGGGAATTAGTGAGCTACATAAATTTATTTATTTATACACTTTATTGCACATCTACAATAATAATATACAATAGAAAAAACTTAAATGCATTTATTTTTATTAAATATATTAAAAATTTTAAATCTACAAGTAAGAACCTGAACTTAAAAAAGAGCTGAAAGTAATATAGGAGGTAGGCAATAACATAAACACATATCTATATTCTAATCCATGTATAATTATAAATACATAAATAAACTTTTATATATCATATTATAACATACATACGTATATTTACAAAATAAATAAGATCTCATAAATCTGAGAACTGCACCAGGAACTTAAAGATAACGATGTTTTTCACCAACGAAAAGCACAATAATGGATTTTAAATAACATTTAGGTACTTCTTCGTTGGTCTAGTGGTCATCTTGTCAGGTTACAGATATGAGATCCCGGATCGCGCGAATTCATAAATAGTCATTGAGTTTTCTGTTAAAGGAATTCTTTACATTTGCCCAAGTTGGGAAGCTGGCGGTGTACTCCACCGTCGTGCCTCGGAAAGCACGTTAAGCCATCGGTCCTGCGTCTGATCTCGCTCCGGTCCTGTCGGATTGTCGTCACATAGGATTATGGGAGTGAAGGAATTAAGATTGCACTTGTATAAACGTGGTGGGTCTGTACTCTAAAAACCCTCTCTCCTACCCTCTAAAAAGCCTATGACCAGCAGCGGGATGTCAACAGGCTGCTACTTACCTTAGACGCATAGGTTTTACAGAGAGAAATTTGTGTTGCCTTCCCAGAATTAGAAACCGTGACTTAACAAGAACTTTCCTTTCCACTGAACCAATAGCAGCATGTACAAAACTACTGAAAATGAATCGGAGATAAAAATATCCTAATTGTGAAAACTTTACAGACACAGTTATAATATAACTTTCTTCTAAGACACGTTTAATTTAACAGATTTATTGTATTGCTATCGGATGAACGCTATGGCAGCATATTAAATACGAAAAAACAGCCATTGAGTTTAATTTATAAAGATAATAATAATATCCTTTGAAACGCTGTATAGTAGCAACGATTCGCCTGTAGCCTTCTATAAGTCAATTGTACCATGACGACAAACTTGTAAAAATAAGGAATAAATGGCAAAGCTTACTTTACAAACGGACGACCGTTGTGGATTCTAGAATGAGTATGAAACGTTTGTAATTTGTATAATTGGTAGACGTATACAAATTACACGTGTCTCCTACTGGAAACTATAACTGACTCCTAGAAAAAGAGAGGCTTCGAATCCTAGGTTCTAGACACAATACAATTATTATTGTACACCCAATAGATAAAAAAATAATATAATCGAAACATGTACATAAACATTAACTAGCATTCTTTTCGCTGAAAGAGTGCCTAGAGGGATACATAAAAAGGGAAACAGAGAGAGATGTATTAAATCTATTTAAAAGTATATGTAAAAAGGTAAGTAACAGCCCACTAACGTCCTACTGCTGGGCACAGGCCTCATCACTCATAGGGGAGAAGGTTTTTAGAGCATAGCCCCACCAAGCTGCTCCACTGCGGATTGGCAGACATAGCACACAAGTGCACTCTCTATTCCTTCACTCACATAGTCCGATGTGACGGGAATCCGACACGACCGGAGAGAGATCAGGGGCAGGACCGACGGTTTAACGTGCTCTCCGAATCAATGGAGTGAATCACACCGCCAACTTCCCAACTTCGGGCAAATGTTGAGACAATCTTAATTGAAAACTCACTATTTATAAATTCGTGCGACCCAGGACTCGAACCCAGGACCTCAGGTCTATAGTCGAACATGCTAACCACTAGACCAATGAGGCAGTTAAAACTATATAAAAATGACTAATAAAACTAGCATTGATAGTGATTAATAACAACAGCATCATTAGTTTCCTTAGACAAGAAGTACTCTTTCACCATCTTTTGAAATTGTTCCTATTGATAGGCATTGGGTTCCAAAGACGAACAGTTTGAACGAAAAAGGACTTTACTAAACTTCAAACTAAATTTTCTAGAGAAGGGGTTGCCATTACAGCACCTTCGAACCCCGCCCATTGCCACTTCAGCTTAGTGATTCTAAGGGCTATGTCAGTGACTTTGGTTCTTCTACGGATCTCCTCATTTCTGATTTGATCGCATAGAGAAACTCCAAGCGTAGCCCTCTCCATCATCATCATCACATGCTGTGTGACTTTGAGCTTTCGAATAAGGCCCATAGTCAGCGACCACGTTTCTAATCCGTAGGTGGTCACTGGCAACACGCACTGTTCAAAGATTTGTTTACTAGAACATAAATATGTACCCTAAGTTTTTTGACATACGATTTAAGCAGTTCCTCTCCCAAAAGTCCATCGAAATAAACTGTATAAGGTGCTACATAGGCGTAAGACTCTTTTTGGAGTTGTGGACGTGCGGGTGTAGGGTTGTTACGACTTATTTTCGAGGCTTTGGTGTTAAGGATCAATTAGCCTACAGTAGAGAAGAAAGAAGATGAGTAGTCTGGCGATAGAGAGTTAGGAGCCATTTGATTCTTTTGCGGGTAGTCAGACCTAAAAAATTCTACAAGAATTTTCTCCACATGTGTGCATACTTTTAGACTTTTTGCGCATGTATGTAAAAGATCACGTGGAGTGAAAGGTGGATAAGCAATAACCTTGGCATTGACTGATTGTGCAGACGGGTACGAATTTGTTACGCGTTCCTTATTCGATATGCTTCAAGCGAAATTTGTTTGCATTTCAAATAATTATGTTATATATTTCATCCTTGGAAACATTTTACATATGACTATTAATTAAAAAATAACTGATATTGCGCCATTGAAAGGGCAGGAGGGTGTTTATTCATTCATTAATACTTCAATGAGACAATAATCAATCTAATATGATCGGGGGGATAAAGGATCTTGGAGGGTAATGTGAGGAATGCTTCTGCTTCTTGAGCGCGTGGTTTTCTTCATTAGGCTTACAGGCGGTCATATTGACTATAATATTCACACTTATTTTCGATATTATAATTGATGTAGTAATCCAAAAGAAACAGTGTTGCTTTCATAGTCATATGGTTTCATTTCTGTCTGTTCTTTTTTAAGTCGAGAAAACGTAGGTAACTTTACTTTACTAATTAAATGTCTCTATGTTGGGAAATCCATTGTGGATGTCACTAAATTGTCTTAGATATATATATTTGAAGTCCTACTCCCCGATTTCACAATCTTTTCTTAACTTGTCTGTTCCCTAATTACATTTAGAGGCCGGTTAAGGATTGTTCCTATAGCTAAGCAGTCCCATAACTATCTGATGCCTTGATGCCTGATGGGAATGTAGGTGAAATCGGGTAGGAGTGTTCTAAATGGGACAGGTGTCGTTCATAGCTGCTGTAATTAAACTTGGGCTATATTCTTTACTGCCTGCCACTTTTAAGACTGGCTCATTGGTCTAGTAGTTAGCATTTTCGACTATAGACATGAGGTCTTAGAGGTGAGGTCTTAGAGGTGAGGTATTAGAGGTGACATGAGGTTTTCTATTAAGATTTTCTCATTATTTGCCCGCAGTTAGGAAGATGGCGGTGTACTCCACCCCCGAGAGCACGTTAAGCCGTTGGTCCTGCGCCTGATCTCACTCCGGTCGTTGCGTATTCTCGTCACATCGGACTATGAGATGCCAATCCGCAGTAGAGCAGCGTAGTGAGTCTATGTTCTATAAACCCTCTGTCATATGAGTGAGGAGGTCTGTGCCCAGCAGTGGGATGTTAATGGACTGCCACTTACTAACATTCTTTATTCCGACGTCCGTAATATTGCTACTTACTATTTCTGTAGGACTTAACAGCTACAGACATGAGGTCTTTTGTTCGAGTCCTGGATCGAGCGAATGAAAAAGTATGAAGTCGGGAAGTGGCATTGTGCTTTCGAGAACAAGTTAAGCCGTCAGTCTTGCGCCCAATCTCTCTCTGGCTGTTTTCAATTGCCGTTCTATCGGGCTATGAATAGGAGATTTGTCTTCGGGTCTTTTAACTAACTAGTCCCCTTACGGAAGCTAATAAATAGTTGTTGATTCACATCTCAACACCTCAATGCGTTGTGATTAAATGTAGATAAACTGACTCGTAATTTATCACGCGATTTATGCTGAGATCACTGTTGAACGTCAACATATTCCTATTGAATAAAAAAACAAAACAATTAATACGGTGCTCAAAGTAATTCATGGATTAATAGCTTTGTTTACGCCGGAGGTGTGACTGAGTTGCGAGTTGCGCTGGCGCGTTTTAATACATATTAATAGATAAAAATGTAAACAGGTATCACGCCACTTGTCGCGTGACGTTTTATTCCGTTCTTGCGATTTTTTCTCTGGTGCAACAAGAAAAAATAAATGAATTTACATTTTTTTTTTTACTTTGACCATCCTAGTTCAATGTCAAACCAGTCCCAAGTAAATATTTGAGTACGTAGTGTACACTTGTCTTATCCTCTAGTGAGGTTTTCAAAGCCAAACTAAAATTAGGTATTTTTAGCAAATAAATGATTTAAACTTAATCGTTCATGCTTTAATAACTTTAAAAATGTATTTATTTATCCATTAAAAGGTAAGTAGTAGCTGTTTAATGTTACACAGTTGGACATCGTCGTCGTCGCTTAAACCGATGAACGTCCACTGCTGGACATAGGTCTCACGTAATGACGTCCACAAGGCCCGATCTTGCGCCGCCTGGCTCCAGCGGCTACCGGCGACCCTCTTTATGTCGTCGGTCCAACTTGTGGGGGGTCTTCCTACACTGCGTCGTCCGGTGCGGGGTCGCCACTCCAGCACCGTTGGCCCCCAACGTCCATCGGTCCTTCGGACTATGTGCCCCGCCCATTGCCACTTCAGGTTCGCGATTCGCAGGACTATGTCGGTTACTCTGGTTCTACTACAGATCTCTTCATTTCTGATTCGATCACGTAGAGAAACTCCGAGCATAGCCCTCTGCATCGCACGCTGAGTGACTCTGAGCTTCCGCATGACGCCCATAGTCAGCGACCATGTCTCAGAACCGTTCTGTTCTGTTGGACATATGCCTTTTCAATCATAGGAGAAAGGGTTTTTAGTGCATAAACCCACTAAGCTGCTCCTGGTATAGTACACAAGTGCACTCACTATTATTTCACTCTCATAGTCAGACGTGACGGTAATGCGACACTCACGGAGAGACATCAGCAGCAGCGCCGATGTCTTAACTTGCTCTCCGAGGCATTGGAGTCAAGTACACCTCCAACTTCCTATCTCCGGGCTAAAATGGAGAAAATCTTAATAGAACATCTATTTTTTTAATTTGCCCGACCAGGACTCTAACCCAGGACCTGTGAGGCTGATAAGTGCTGATGGAAATTTACTGATAATTTGACCCAATTACATCGGTTGTGGTCACGATCTAACTAGTCTTAGAAGTACCTATGTGGTATATACAAGTCAATATGTTTAAAAAAAAAGTAAGTAGCAGCCCGTTNACCGCCAACTTCTCAACTTCGGGCAAATATTGAGAGAATCTTAATAGAAAACTCAATATCTATTTCGAATTGGCCCGACCCGGGACTCGAACCCAGGACCTCATGGCTGTAGTCGAACATGCTAACCACTAGACCAATGAGGCAGTTCATTCATTCAGATGAGACTTCGGTCTAATACGATGCAATATATTTTAATCATGTGTAAATAAAGAATTAGACTAATTATCGTGTATTTCTTTCTTGCGTTTATTTCGGTATCTGATAGGTATTTTATGGGATTAAGGGACTTGTAGAAAATAAAAGCGAAAACATGTATTCTTGTATGTTTAATTGCGTTGTCTACAAACTTACCTGATTGTAAAACTTACAGGTTAATATGGTAATGCCTGATGCGTTTTACCTTTTGATGGACTGCCCTTACGTTTTTTACTATTGTTTGGTATCGACGAAGCATACCACCAGTCCAAACTGTGATTATTTATAACAAAAATACCTAAATTTGACTTGCACAGTTCTTTTAATATTTCTTAGTTGGGAGTTTTTTTATAGTGACTAGCCACTTCTGTATTTAAGTGTGCATACAATATCTAAAATTACTTTACTGAATTAATAGAAATCATGTTATATTTGTGTATACGGCAGCTTAACCTTCACTGTTAAAGGAGAGGCTAAGATGCTGTTACAAAATGTAGAGTTTATTTTAAAATGTTATGCGAATCACCCCACGCTTTTAAAAGTGACATTGAATAACGTGATTCGCGTCACGAAGATGTGCAGCGTTTTTTATGCTAATTCGTCGAAGGTTAGGTAGTTTTATTATTTACAAATAACATATGGTATAAATGCTTCATTGGTCTAGTGGTTAGCATGTCCGACTACAGACATGAGGTCCTGGGTTCGATTCCCGGATCGGGACAGTTCAAAATCAATATTGAGTTTTCTATTATGAAATTCTCAATATTTGCCCGAAATTCGGAAGTTGACGGCGTGATCCACCGCCGTGCCTCGGAGAGCACATTAAGCCGTCGGTCCTGCGCCTCATATCTCTCCGGTCGTGTCGAATTGCCGTCACGTCGGACTATGAGAGTGAAGGAATAGTGAGTGCACTAGTGTACTTTGCCTGCCAATCCGCAGTGGAGCAGCGTGGTGGGTCTATGCTCTAAAAACCCTCGCTACTCGGAGGCCTGTGCCCAGCAGTGGGACGGTAATGGGCTCCTACTTTTTTTATGTGGCATTTTAATTTGCCACTCGTCATTTAATCATTTATTATACTATTTTTTATTTCTAAATTTTGAATTCAAAATAAAATTCAATCAATAATTTCTAATATTGACAATAAAAACATGTGGCATTTTTATTTACAATTCGTCATTTGAGATTTCAATAAACTATTTGTTTATTTCCACACTAAGTCTCGGAAATCTAAAGTTTTACTTCTGACAATAATTTTAACTTTATTTTTCTCGTCACTTTGAGGTTTAAGCTGTTCAAACCGTGGAAGGTTTCTATATGAACTTATGTATTATTTAACAGTTAAACTGTGTCATTAATTGTATATATAATTATGTAACTTGTTTTCAACGTGGAGGTGTGTCTGTGGCGTATGAGTTGACTCAGAGCCAGCGAGCGCAAGTAAACACATTCAAGGCTTCATGAATTGATAATGGTATTATATTTTTTCAAACATTATTTATTCAACAACAGTCAAGGAAACGTGATGGCTTTGAATGTTACGTACTGTCTGGTGTTTTCATAAACTGCATATCGTTAGACAGTTATGGCGAAGTACTATCTCCGTTTCGATATTATAAAGCTGTTAATACGCGTTTATTTATGGTAAAATACAGCAAATAATAACGCATATAAATTATTGATTAAATCTTGTTTTTGAATTCAAAATTTAGAAATAAAAATTAGTATATTAAATGATTCAATGACTAGTGTCATATTTACACACATATTATGTGGCAGTTAAACACACTTGTCCTTTTTTGTCAAAAACTATTTATTCACTTAACTTTATAATTTAAGATAAAACTAAACAATAACTTAATTACGATTTAAAAGAAACAGAGTAATGAGAAACAGAGTAACGATATTATAACTAAGAGTGTTGGATATAGAATGTGTGTGTAATTGGGAATGAGAGAGTATTTATATAGGACGATGTGGTAGGGATAAGACGTGGAGGGTGTGAGAGGGTTGATAACTTAACTAGCTTGTTAATTGTAACGAACCTTATCTACTAATTGATGTTTACAATAATAATGAGTGAATACTAGTGAGAATATGGAATGACAATACTGAAGGTTACTAAGCTAGGTATTTTATATGTATAGATATGAGTATTATATAACA
>JACTOM010000282.1:2727614-2744365 GCA_015832385.1 Elymnias hypermnestra | reverse complement strand
ATAGAAAGAAAAAATGTTCTACAATATTATAGAACCTATTAATATCTACAAAAAAGTTTTGAATACCGTATGTCCAACTACTGTAGTTATGCCACTATTACAACTTTTTTTGTATTTATGCCGACAAAAATCAAACTATATTATTCATACCTCTGCATTAAATTACTTTTTGTATAGAATGGTTGTTTTTAGCCTCTTATAAGTAAGAAGTAAGTATAGTAAAGCTGTAAAATAATCTATTTCCTGTTCTGCCTCTTCGGGTGGGGGACACTATATTTTAACCACATTTAAACAAAGAGCTGTGGTTAAAATGTTGTGCAATTTATTAATTACCCAATTTATATTTTTCATAGATATACGAGTACGTACATTTATATAATTGTACCTCAAACTATGCACCGTATAAAGTAATTTTGTTTTCTTTATAATATTAAAACTACACTACATTTTAGGAACTGCTTCATTTGTCTAGAGGTCTTTTTTTTTCACGCTGGGGAATGCATTTACGCACTAACCCCGACCCGTAGCTCGGGAGTGTGGGACTCCGTGAGGGAGCAGGAGACTCGCAATACCTACTAAAACCCAGCGGAACCCTCTCCATCCGTGAGTGAGACACCGGAGGATCAGCTTGCACATTCCTACCTGGTTTCTCGGATGAGTCCGACTGAGGATTCACGGAAGCGGGAGCAGGTGCGCAAACATGCGCCGCCTAGAATCCCGCCTTCTTCGGCGGTGAGAGGGGGCATCTACTGCATTCTCCCTCTCTCGTTCGCGGGCCTCCTTTAGCGAGACTACGGTCGCACAGAAGAAATCCAATCTCGCCCAACATCTCTCACTGGACCATCGCGTCTATAACGCTCCGCAGCGAGAGATCTCCGCCAATCAGTGCCACCAAGAGGTGACCCTGAGGTCCCCACGCTGCGCATTCTGCCGCTGTGTGGTGTGCTGACTCAATAGCTGCACCAGACTCATGGCAGTTGGACGTCTCCTCTCGGCCGATTCGGTGCAAAAACTTTCCGAGACAATGCCCGGTCAGAATCTGCACCAGTCTTTAAGAAAGCGTCCCGTGCCTCCTGGAGAGCCATTGGTCCAGGTAAGGACGAATCGCTTCCACTGTGGCCACGCCCACCGCTGGGGACCCAAGGTCCTGGGTCCCGGGTCGGGCCAATTCAAAAATCAATATTGAGTTTTCTATTAAATTTTCTCAATATTTGCCCGAAGTTGTGAAGTTGGCAGTGTGATCCAACCTCTTGCCTCGGAGAGCACGTTAAGCTGTCGGTCCTGCGCCTGATCTCTCTCCGGTCGTGTCGAATTCCCATCATATCGGACTATGAGAGTAAGGGAATAGAGAGTGCACTTGTGTACTATGCCTGCCAATCTGCAGTGGAGCAGCGTGGTGGGTATATGCTCTTAAAACCCTCGCTCCTCGGAGTGAGGAGGCCTGTGCCCAGCAGTGGGACGTTAATGGGCTGCTACTTACTTTTACTTACTTACTTACATTTTAGGAAGTGTTTACACAATTGATGTGAGAGGGAGACAGAGAGATGATGTAGATTGAATTTAAATTTCAACCCTACTCTTATCAAGGCCTGTGAAAGGTCGTTATATTGATAAAGAAAAGAGAAAACAGAAGAAATTTCTTACTTTGCTGTAATCTCATCTGATAGGAAGTAGACGGTGGTCTAATATGGTATCGCGCTGACCTGTCCAGATAGTGAAGGAATAGAGGATAGTGCGCTTGTTTTACTGCATACACTTGTGCAATATAAAGTATATACAGTGCAGCGTGGTGGATCTTCCTTATAAAACCCTCTCTCTTATGAGTGTGGTGTTCTGGGCCAGCTGTGGGACGATAATGGACTGCTACTGACCCTAATTTACTTTATATATATAACAGATAAAGTATTATTAAGGAACACGGTGATTTCACACTATTTGCGTTTGAACCAAGACTACAGCTTTTAAAAAATACTAAAATTTATGTTATTCAATGATCGTCGTCGTCGTCTCAACCAATGGACGTCCACTGCTGGATAAAGGTCTCTCCTAATGAATTCCACTGGGCCCGATCTTGCGCCGCCTGTATCCAGCGGCTGCCGGCGACCCGCCTGATGTCATCGGTCCACCTGGTGGGGGGTCTGCCGACGCTGCGTTTTCCGGTGCGAGGCCACCACTAGCACCTTCGGGCCCCAACATCCATCGGTTCTGCGAAACACATTTTGATTATTCAGATATACCTCTGAAAATAAAACATAATCTGTACCATAAGTGTGTGAATGTTTATTACTCTGTATTATTGTTATATAATATTAACATTAAATTGATATAATAGTGCGTCAAACATCGCGTGTCTCTGTATTTATAAACATTCTAATCACAATAAACAATAAAGATAAGATGTATCTCTGATAATATATTCTTCTACATTGTCGCATACAGTTGTATACAGCTATATATTATAAACTAGCAGCCCGTCCCGGCTTCGCACGGGTAGACATAAATAGATACAGATATTTAAGTTATAAGCATGATAATTAAAACGACCATGAATTGACAAATATTATGAAAAAGTGTGACTCCTAATACTGAAAAGAACCTTTTAAGTGAAGCATAAAAAATGAAATATTCAATGTCGCTTGCGTCCACTGCGTAAGGAGCCAACCGGCTACCTAGTTCATAATGGTGCACCCCCTTCTCCCGCACTGCCCCTCTCTCGTCGAGTTAGTTACTCGATGCGCTGCTTGGCGGCCGCCGCCGGCATGTATTTTTATTTTAATTTCATGATATCTTTTGAATGGAATATCCGATTTCAATACTTCAAAAAGTAATTATTAGGTATTGAGACAGTCTTGAATATTAAATTATTTATTTCATTAAAAATATATTAAATTATTTATAAATGATATGGATAACATGGTCTGATTTTGATCGAATTTCTATCAATTTCAACTACAATCAAATCAACTACAATAGTAAGATATATGCTCCCGCGACGTTTTTTGTAGATATTGATATATTCTATAATATTGTCGAACATTCTTTTGTCCTATCATTAATATTCTTCACAGCGAATGCGATGTAAGATTTAATGACAAATTTTTTTACACCTTCGGTTGGTTTTAATAGGTATTTCTAAAGATTTCTATAGTAATCTAGTATTAAATATAGCCTATGTTACTCAAAGACAATGTAGCTCTCTAATGAAAAAGAATTATTAAAATCGGCTCAGTATTTTATGAGTTTATTTGTTACATACAAAAATACAAATCTTTCCTCTTTATAATATTAGTGTAGATAATGACTTAACACTTAACATATTGATGCATTACTATCTTGAATTACGTGATCATCTATCAGAAGAATTAAAGTTCAGGGCAACTTACGTACACACAATCTTGTAATAAAAACAACAATTTCGCTTTCCCTTAGAAACCACTCCTACCTGTGAAATATTTGATGTTCCTCCCCTCGTTTAGAAATAAAATCAAATCCAACATAAAAGTGATTTTTTTTTGTTCGTTTTCGTTAGTTTTTAATGTCAAAGGTTTGATATTTATTCAGTCGTTCAGAAATAAAATTAAATTTATAACAACGGTTTACGTGATTAGCGTCACGAAGATGTGCAGCGTTTTTTATGCTAATTCGTTTGAAAGTTACGCAGTTTTAATATTTCGAAATCACATGTGGCATTTAATAATTTAATATACTATTTTTCATAAAGTATAAAAAAAATATTTCATAAATTCTCTTTTTTAAATTCAAAAACAAAAATTAATAATTTCTAATATTGCCAAAAAAGTAAATTCATTAAATTCCTAACATATCTTCCTTTTTCCCTCCCTCTAAGTCTTGGAAATCTAAAGTTTTAGATTTGTGTAAATATAAACAAGACTTAAAAATTATTTTGCCAAGGAAATTTCACTTCTGACATGTGTACTTTGTACGCATGCACTTTTAACCTTTTGTTTTCATTGGTTTTTGATATTGACAAACAACAATTTCTCGCAATTATAATATTTTACAAACTTTGGCAGTAAAGTTAAATCTTTCAGCTATTTTCATCCGGCATTTTTATTTATAGATACTGAGGCGGTACGAAGTTTGCCGGGTAAGTTAGTACAACAATAAATTATATACAGATATAAAATTACTGTACGAATACAGCATTACAAATAGATGCAACTTATATTATTAACCACGTATGCTAAGCACCAAGTTATTTTATCAAAACGGAAATCAGACCGCTAACGATTGTTCTAATAAACCCTAAAATAGAAATGGAATTCGATTCCACCTTTTGCCTCTGTATAATCGTGCCTGAACGAAGTAAACAAACGGCAGTGACTAATTCCGAGAAAACTCATAACAATTTGCTGACATCGAGGGAATATCATTACCTTACCACGTTTGTTTTTCAGAATATATTAGGATCGGCAATATCTATAAAAGCTAAGGTAAGCAGCAAACAACAGCCCATTAACATCCCAATACTGAGAACAGGCATCCGTGATCATAAGAGCGAGGGTTTTTAAAGCCTGCTCCACTGCAGGTTGGCGGGTATAGTAAAAAAGTGCACTCTCTGTAGCTTCACTCTCATAGTCCGAAGTGATGTGAATGACACGACCGGAGAGAGATCGGGTGCAGGACCGATGGCTTAACATGCTGTCCGAGGCAAGGGGTTGGAGCACACCGCCAATTTCCCAATTTCTGGCAAAAACTGAGAATAACAGAAACTCAATATAAATTTAGGAATTCGCCCGAGTAGGGCCTCAAACCCAGGACCTCATCTCTGTACCTGAACAAGCTTACCAATGGACCAATGAAGCAGTCTAAGATCTGCGCCCTAATCTGGTAAGAGGTAATTTACCCCTTATGGTTTCTACTAAGTATGAGATAACTAACTAACATGTCTATTATTTGCTACTTTAATGATAAAATAACAAGTTACAAAAATAACCTAAATCCAAAAGAGGATTATTATTACTGTCAAGATTTTATTTTAGAGTATCATTATAACTTCAAGTTCAGGAGTCAACCGTCGGATGCAACTCGGTTGGACAGCGTTCGGAAAGCTACGTAAGATATTTTCCTCCAATATCCCTCAATGCCAGAAGACCTAAAGTCTCCGAATAGTGCGTGTTGCCGGTGATCACATATGGATTGGAAAACTCTCTCTGGGCCTCATTCGAAAGCTCAAAGTCACAAAGTGTGCGAAGGAGAGGGCTATGCTTGGAGTTTCTCTACGAGATCAAATCAGAATTGAGAAGATCCGTAGAAGTACCAAAGTAACTGACATAGCCCTAAGAATCACGAAGCTGAAATGACAATGGGGGGGGGCACATACTCTGACGAACCGATGGCATCCCCGCACCGGAAGATACAGTGTAGGCAGGCCCCCCACAAGATGGATCGACGGTATAAGGAGGGTTGCCGGTAGCAGCTGGATCCAGGCGGCACAAGATCGGATACAGTGGGCATCATTAGGTGAGACCTATGTCCGGCAGTGGACGTCCATAGGTGAGACGAGAGTGAGATTATACCAGAAAGCAATACTTACAGACGTCGTTCCTAAATTTGCCCTGAGTGTAGAATCCAGGACCCATGGTTGCGTAACGAGTAGTCATAAAAGATTTTATTTTAATAATAACATCTTTGGTATTACAATAACTCGTAAACTTAGTTAGGAATGTTTACAGGCCAAGGTTGTTACTCCCGTGTTCTGTGAACTTTACGTCATATTGCGGGATAAATGAAATGCCTTTGAAATTAAACTTTTTTAGAATGTACAACTCGTTTATTACAACATAAATACGGTCCTCCATCCGTAAGTCGTTTATAGAGGGGATATTACTTTTTATTTTTAATTGCTGACACGTTACCGCTTGATTGTGATCTCACCTGCTGATAAGTGACGATACGGTGGGAACTACCCACGGCCGAAGTCCCCCAGTCAAGACTTATATAACAAATAGCGTGTGGCTGTGTTACGGACATGGTCGTTTGTTCTCCGTGTATAGGGGAAGGGCGTAAATTTTATTCCATCTGCCTTTAAACATAATTTACTTTAATAACTATATATACATACATAGCATCACGCCTCATTCCCATAGGGGTAGGCAGAGACAACATCCTTCCACTTGCCACGATCCTTGCATATCTCCTTCGCTTCTTTCATTCTCATTAAACCTTTCATACAAGTTCGTCGGTTTAGAGTACTCTTGACCTGGCCGTTATTTAAAATGTCCTGGATTTGGTCCAGGAACGTTCGCCTTGGTCTTCCCCTTCCAACTTTCGCATTCACTCTTGACTCATAAATCCTTTTTGTCAGTCTCCTTTCGTTCATTCTCTCTACATGCCCAAACCATCTAAGCATACCTTTCTCAATTAACTATCATTAGAAATAATTTTCAATGCATTTAGCAATCAACTTTGGATAACTTAAAAGTTACTTTAAAAACAGCTTTGACTCTCATTGCACTGAGGTGCGCGTAATGGTGGTCACCCCAGGGGGCAATCGGAGTCAAAGAAAATTTAGCATATTGACTACTTGAACGGGTACATACCACGATGGTGTTTTTTAATTTTGTTGATATTTCGACCCAGTTGCATGGATCGTGGTCACGACGTTACTGCTGTGGGCGGTTGTGTCAAGCTGTCAAGGGCAGAATCTGTCTACCCTTCGTCGGATCCTTTTATTTTTCACCGGACCCACATTCATTTTTCGGCATACTACACTCACAACGTCACGTTTTAATTTTGAAAAGTTGCGTCGTTTGTTCATTTGGCATAACTTCACTGCTGGATTCCACGGATCAGCCAGCTTAAAACTATTTTCGATTGAATTTAGGATACTTTTTAATTTCAATGGCCTCGCGAACTAATCTCGGCATATAATGGCGGTCCGTGGACAGAACTTTTGGGCTATGAAGTTCTATCCAGTGTGGAGTTCCCTACTGCAAAATGTGCTCCGCGATCGCAGATTTTTGTATGTCGTTGTGCTTGACGGCATTTATGTGTTCTGACACACGCTTTGTTATGGAACGCTTCGTTTACCCAATATAAGAGCTTCTACAGCTGCAAATATGGTAAGCGATCCTTCGGAGATCTTACCATGTTTATTAGCCTTTGTAAGGGAGTTTTAATGCTAGAATTATTTCTCAGTAGCCTGCCTTTTCTGTCCATCACTCCTTTTACAAAGGGTAAATAAGCTTTTGGCCTTGCTACCTCCAAAGGTCGTTTATGGTGTCTCTGCTTAATGACGAGGAGGTAAGCAAGAATGGCATTCATCATAAAATAGCATATTGGTCATTGGCACTTTTAATTTGCGTTGGCGTAAAAGTAGCGGAGCACAAAACCAAAAAACCAACATAACTGAGTGAGGCGGGCGCTGGCTGGCGCAAGCTGTTCTAGGCAGTGCTGGAGGGCCAGCGTGGTGGTGGAGATGTCATTTACGCATCGTTCGCTAACGCCGTTTCGTGGATATGAGGCTGACTTCTATTGCCTACTAACCCCGATTACGCCATTCTTTCCTACGTCTTGCGCAATGTGCTACAGTATTTACTTGGCGTAATAAATTCATTAATCCTTCTGCAACATAGTTGTTATTGTCTGAAATTTTCCAATTTCTTATCCAATTTTCTTATTTTTTCTCGTTTCAAGAATATTCGGCAAAGTATTGGAAAACTTTAACAAAAAAAAGGGGTTGTGCCTGTGTTATGGACACTGCCGTTTCTTGTACGTCCGAGTGTCGTAACGGGACTTCCACTTCTGACGTGCGCGCTATGTTATAGAGTAATAAATTCTTTGATCCTTCAGATACCCAGTGGTGTTATTGAATTTCGGATGGAGGTGATAGATATGTAGCTACAATACCAAACTGTATCCCCTGATTTTGTTATCATTAGTTTACTTGAATTGCCTGTCGATGGGTGCGATTTTGATGATGTATTCAAGTTAAACGCAGTTTTCCCAAATTTGCCCTTCAAAGACAGGAACCCTGGACCTGTACTGGTGAAGCGAGTATTCGCAACATTGCGCCATTGAGAGTTTTTATGTAGTACAATAGGTATATATTTTAGCAAGTAAAGGTATGTTAAAATATTTCTCATTAACACAGTAAGTCAGCTAAGTAAACTTTAATAGAATTTTTCCATCATTAATATAATGAGTTCATTTCATTCTTGGTACAATAACTGTGATCCGAATTTCTGCGTAATCATATACATTTTTGTTGTAAATATAATATACTAGCTGTTTCCAGCGGTGTCTTCCGCGTAGATCGTTCCGGGTAAATTCTTCAATTGTGGGATCGAATCTGCAATTTAAACCATTCTCGATTCCACCTGAAGACAAATAAAACAATTTTAACAAAATCTGTCCAGCAGCTTAAAAAGTTCAGTGACATACAAGCACATAAGAATTATACTAATCAGTTAGGAGACCACTCCCTAAAACGAAGACAGGCAATAGTACTGATGACACCTTTGATGATGGGACGGAAAAAATCGATCCTAATTTAAAAAAATGCTCTAGCGTCTCCAGTTTACGTGTCAATTGAGTCTTGTCCACAATTCGAATTGCCCGGTGAAATGGAAGGAGTTGGTATTGGGAGCTCCAACCCACCCAGGTTTATTCAGAAGTAGTCTGTGCTCCGCCGCAAAGTACCGGTTGGCTCTATTGAGCACCTCAAGCTTTTTAGAAGCCAATTTGGCTTTGTCTTCCAAGTGATCGCGGAATTGGACTTCACTCGAAATGTTGACACGAAGGATCCCAATGCTTTTGGAGGTGGTGAGGGGAAAGTATTGAAAGCGTGGTGCGAGGTTGAAGATACTTCTTTTGGCTGTAAAACGCACACTTGTGTCTTCTTTGGGTTAAGTTGAACCATATTTTTCGTACCCCAATCAGAGAATTGTGATAAAGTTGTTTCAACCTCAGACACCAGATAGTTAGACAAGCTATAAAGCGTTGTCATTTACGTTGTTTTGGAATATGTTGAAACACGTTCTTAATAAGCGTCTACTTCGGGAAAGAAATATGTAAACCGATTACAAGTTAAGCGAGCGAATAAAGTGCAAATAATCGTTACGATTTCATGAAAATTTTACTCTCTCCATACGATCCTTAATTGAACCACACCACCCTTAAAAATACATAAAAAAGGGAGCTTAAACTTAATTAATTAGTGTCCCGCACAATGGGCGGTCTTATCGCTTTGAAGCAAGTTCTTCCAGACAACCTTAAGGAAGGAGACGAAATTGAGAGAGTTTAGGTAGGAGATGAAAACGAAAGTAGTAATTTATGCAAATTGTTTTACAAATAAGAAAATAATAAATAAAATATTTGGCAAAAGTAATATTGCTTCCAAATTTCGAGTCTCTCTACGCCTTATGGTTCGAGTGATATCGTGATGAGTCAATAATTAACGCCCCCGCAACACCCTTTGCGGGTAGAATTTCGTAGAATCCGTTCTTAGCTGACCTCTACTCGGCAAACGGAATATTCCTACCAAATTTCAAGTCTCTACGCCTCGTGGTTCCAGAGATATTGTGATGAGGGATACCTTGAAATCTCTTAATATTTATATATAATATATATAGACTAGCTAAATTTTACATTCCATAAAAGATATAGTTTTAATGTGAATATTTGATTTTTGTTTAATTAACCCCCCGCAACCCCCCTTGAGAGTGGAATTTCATAAAATCTCTTACATATATATAAAGATAGAGAATAGAAAACATATATAAAAATATAAAACAGAATACATATATGTTGTGAACGAATTTAATGAAATACCTTTTTGACTTATAGTTTTCGGCTACGTTTGCCACTTTCGTTATACGATTGGAAAGTATTGAAATTGACCATTTTAATTTATTTATTACAATCGTCGATACCTGTACAATAAAGTTGATTTAGTAAGTTCTTAAAAAAATAATAAATGTACCGTGTGTAATATTTATGTAATAGAATTAATAAAATATATAGTAAGTAAGTAAGTAGCAGCCCATTAACGTCCCACTACTGGGCACAGGCCTCCTCACTCCGAGGAGCGAGGGTTATTAGAGCATAGACCCACTACGCTGCTCCACTGCGGATTGGCAGGCATAGTACACAAGTGTGCACTCTCTATTCTTTCACTCTCATAGTCCGATATGACGGGAATCCGACACGACCGGAGAGAGATCAGGCGCAGCACCGACGGCTTAACGTGCTCTCCGAGGGGTGGATCACACCGCCAACTTCCCAACTTCGAGCAAATATTGAGAAAATCTTAATAGAAAATTCAAAATCGATTTTTGAATTGGCCCGACCCGGGACTCGAACCCAGGACCTCATGTCTGTAGTCGAACATGCTAACCACTAGACCAATGAGGCAGGCTCATAACATATATAACAAGTTAAAATATGTTTGCGTCATGATATTAGTTTTTGTATTGACTAAGTAGTCAAATTTGGACGGCGAACTTGGCGATTTTAAAATAATGAAGTAAATAAAATATAAAATTTTATTTTTAAATTACTACTTAAAACCAATTTAGAGGATCTAAATAACTTAATCGGTCGGAGTGCAGGACGTGACTGCCTGCTTGTGTTTTCTTCCGAAACACGATGCCTTTGAAAGTATAAAAAAACGCAGTCCTGAGTGAGGCAATGGCAAGGCACATCTAAGGGCCAGAAATCCCTTGTCAATTTTTAGTAAAATATTACTTACAGATGTCTGAATGGCTGCAAGTGGTCACATGTTAGGCCTGCATAACTAAGTAATCAACGCGAATGATGACGTCCTGTTGGGAGACTGGCGGAGCTTGTTCGTAGAGAACGACAGTTTTAGTTTTGATATTAAGTGTGATAGTAAAGTATTAAGAAAGTGTTAATGTATTGAGTTGAATGTTTAATAGAAATGTGTGTATAAATCAGGATTAACAGAATTATACTTATGAATAAAAGAGTGTGTGTTATTAATCTTTACATATATACAAACATTATGTCGTCTGTTAAGTGAAAATTTATGAGAGAAAGAGAAATAATAATTCGTAATCATTTTTATAAAAGCAAATAAAGATGGTGCGCGTTGTCTATCTCAAGAAGTCGCTCTCAAGTTCTAGTATTAATAAAGTGAAATAGGGATTCATTCATATAGATCAAGGTATTTATAAATAACAGAAGTTGTTGATGAACGAAGGCGAAGGTTAAAACAAGTATAATAAATTCGAAAACATTAAACATGAGCACGTGGCGCAGCCGACAAGCTGACGCCTAAACTCACATCAAGGTCTCTTCCTACATAAATTTTGGTAAAGCCATTGTTGTATTTGTTTTGTAAAAATGATCCTAATGTATATACGTAATTAAAGCTTTAATTATATATTTTTTCAGCCTGGATCGTGTCTGCCAACCTGCAGTGGATCAACGTGGTTTATGCACTAAAATGCCACTCTCCTATGAGTGAGGAATCTTGTGGCCATCAGTGGAAAGTCAACGGGTTGCTACTTACGTATATTCAATTATTTTTGAAGTGAAACTTCTTTAGGCGCATGTTAGGAAGTTTTAATATTTACAAATAACACATGGCATTTTATTTTGCCACTCGTCATTAAATAATTTAATATACTATTTTTCTAAATTTTAAATACAAAACAAAATTTAATTGATAATTTCTAATAATCACAAAAGGCACACGGCAGTTTTATTTATAATTCAATTGAATTTTCGACACTTAATATTTTAATGACAATTATATTCATTAAATTCATAACATATCTTCCTTTTCCCCTCCCTCTATGTAAAGTTTTAGATTCGTATAACTATTAACAAGACTTAACAATTAGTTTGCCAAAGAAGTTTCACTTCTGACACGTGTTCCTTGTAAGCACGCACTGTTAACTTTTTTTATTAACAACTAGCGGCCTGTCCCGGCTTCGCACGGGTAAACATAAATAGGTACAGATATTTAAGTTATAAGCATGATAATTAAAACGACCACGAATTGACAAATATTATGATAAAGTGTGATACGTAATACTAAAACTAAGTAGCTCTGAATAGAACTTTTTAAATGAAGCATAAAAATGTGTTAAAAAAACTCGAAATATTCAATGTCGCTTGCGTCCACTGTGTAAGTAGCCAACCGGCTACCTAGTTCATGATGGTGCACCCCCTTGTCCCGCACTGCCTCGCACTCTCTCGTCGAGTTAGTTACTCGATGCGCTGCTTGGCGGCCGCCGCCGGCATGTATTTTTATTTTGACTTTATGATATCTTTTGAATAGAATATCCGATTTCAATAATTCAAAAAGTAATCATTGGGTATTGAGGCAGTCTTGAATATTAAATTATTTATTTGGATAAAAATGTATAAATGGTATGGATAACAAGGTCTGATTTTGATCGGCATTTCTATCAATTTGTTAAATGTAAAAATGTAATTATAGTGACGTAACTACAATAGTTAGACATATGGTCTCGCGAAGTTTTTTGTAGATATTGATATATACTATAATATTTTCGAACATTTTTTTATCCTATCATTAATACTCTTCACAGCGTATGCGATGAAAGACATTTTATGGCTAATTTTTTTACACCTTCGGTTGGTTTTAATAGGAATTTCTAAAGATTTCTATACTAATAGTACTAAATATAGCCTATGTTACTTAGTGATAACGTAGCTTTGTAATGAAAAAAGAATTATTAAAATCGGTCCAGTACTTTTTGAGTTTATTCGTTACATACAAATATACAAATCTTTCCTCTTTATAATATTAGTGTAGAAGAATAATATATAAAACATTATATTTTAATGCTCGTAATAAAAAAATATTCAAGTTGTTATATAATGTTTTATACAGCTGATACAATATATTTCAGAGACAGGTTTTCGTAATAAGCTATTTCTAGATATGAATTTAAATTATTGATAATAATTTGTATACTGCGCACTTTTATTTTTTATCGACGAAATATTGAGTGGCATATCACGCAGGCAGATAAAACACTTGACTATAGAAAGCTAGAAACTTATAGTCACATTTTAAGCCGAAATTAGAAATGGTTTCTATCATCATTTACCATCAGGTCTGATCACAATCAAGCGCTAACCTGTCAGCAATAAAAACAGGACTGCATATCAGTGATTAAAGAAAATAAAGAAAATATCATTTCCTTAAATACTTAATCTGTCAAATTCATTCCTTGAATATTAAATTTTCATTTGTAAAAATCATTTTATTATATCTAACTCATAATATGTATTTTATATTTTATTGCCATTATAAACCTCAATGGTATAATATATAAATATAAAATTTTATTTTAATTTATATACTATTCTAACCAAGCAGTGTTAAGTGAAATATTTTACAATAAAATCTATATATTTATTGCGGTAACTTCATTTACGTTAACATTTCTCTAAACAACGACGTGATCTAAACTTTTTGACGGGAATACGTCTTTAAAATCGCACCAATAGGGAGGGAATTCAAAAAAGCGAATGATGGCAAAATCGTGGGTTACAGATTGATGATATAGCTACATATCTATCACCTCCATCCAAAATTCAATTACACTACTAGGTAGGTAAAGGATCAAATAATATATTACGCTAAGTAAGGACTGTAACACATCACGCACTACGGAGGGGGAAGTCCCGTTACGAGACTTAGGCGTACGAGAAACGGCAGTGTTCATAATACAGCCACAACACATTTTTTTTAGGGTTTCCAATAATTTCCAGAATATTCTAATGAAGAGAAAAATTAGTAATGTAGAAATAAGAAATTGAAAAATTTCCAATGTTAATAAATCACTTTTTTAATCACCCAAACATGTTCAAATACATTTTATAAAACTTATAGTGGATAACTCTTGACGTGAATACAGTTTGTAAGTAAGAATTGACTATAATTTATATATATATCACTTGTTTTAATGTTACAGTGATAAGATTTCCAAACATATTCATCTGCTAAACTTACTTTAATAAATTTGTAAACACAGGTTTTAGTAGAGCAAAGTTAACAAACAATTTATCCAGTATTCATCTGTTTTTAATAGGTATATTCAAAAGTACGATCAACTGCGTAGTTTGCAGCTGATAAAAAAACAAAACAACGTACATATGTTAAAATGATTACTATGTAAAATTGTTATTTATTCGCACATTGTCATTTTTTGAGTTATAAGCAACAAGCGGATTATTAGACATATTATTTATTAAAAACCCATGACAGCCTCGTTGGCGTAATGGTTCCAATATGTGGTTTAGAAGAGATCTTGAATTCGATTCCTGTAGGCAAGTTTGGGAAATTGTCTGTATCTTGGTGTTATACCTCCATGAAAAACCTTGCGGTCCAGTACTATAAGGTAAGGTAAGTAGCAGCCCATTAACGTCCTTCTGCTGGGCACAGGCCTCCTCAGTCATATGAGTGAGGGTTTTTACAGCATAGACGGGAATCCTACACGATCGGAGAGAGATTAGGCACAGGACCGACGGCTTGACGTGACCGACGGCTTGAAAATTTTAATAGAAATTTCGAATTGGCCCAATCCAAGACCTCATGTCTGTAGTCGAACATGCAAACCACTAGACCAATGGGGCAGTTGCAGGCAGTCCAGTACTTTGCTGTGCAGAAGCTATAAGAAGTAAACTACCTCTTACTATTAGTTAAGAATGATAACGTGTCAGCATTAAAAAAACGCCTACTCGGTTCGAACTGAAGACTCAATATCGAAAGCAAAAACAGCCAATACAAATTGACTGAGTGTTCAGTTAAAAATATTAAATTGTTAGACTATAGATTGGGAATCATTAAATATATATTGTGGGCAAAATACCAAAAAACATTGTGCAATACGAGGTAACTTTAACGAACGGAACAATTTTGTGAGTAGTTTCGAATTACTACTAAATTGTATAAAATAAAATAGTGGAGAGAATTAAAGTTGTCGTTAACATGGTTGGTGTAACAGTTGGTGTTTTTATGATAAAATGTACTTAAACCACGAAAATTTAAGTATGATAAAGGACCTTATTAACATAAAAACCATAAGAGGTTGATTACTTCATGGTAGATTACCGAGCTGGTTATCTTCATCTTAGGCTATATTATCACTTACAATCACGAGAGAAGCAAACACAGTCAAGCACTGTCATGTCAAGAATGAAAATTAGGCTTTTTATTACTTACTGCTTATAGCAGGTTCTAATGGTTACTTAAAGACCTTAGTAAAAATCAGAATGGCAAAGTCTATACGTTGCAAAATTATTGTGTATATTAAACGCAATGGACTATTGAAATCTGTTTCTGGGAAGTAACAAATTAATGATTATTTAAGGAACTCATAGGTATTAAGACAACATGAAATAAAGATATAACCGTTTGACTGTCCAGCCGTTTTTTTAAACCCAGTAATTGGCCGCCCTTGGTTAATGAAAATCTATCCTACCGATATGTAGACTACCAAATGTTATGATTTTTATATTTGCTAATAGTTAAACTATACCATCTTATCTTTTGTTTATTAAGTTTCTGGTGTAGCATCATGATACGCTAAGCTTTGAGATAGTAAAAAAGTCCGTCTTGTGTTTATAGGCTCATATCTTAAAAATTAAAACTTACCTCAAGGGTTTTCATTATTATTCACATCACTTATATAATCAAAAAGACAAATAATTACTAATAAACACTCACAGTTTATAAAATGCCACAAGAAAAACCTAACGACACAGGCATATTACTAACGGTCACTTTGTAACTGATTTATTTTTGATTTTTCTATTGTCGGGTCTTATGTCTACGCATATTCGACAGTTACCGAGAAGCGTAATAACGAATACACATTAGGACTTACAAAGAAAGAAATGTTTATATTACAAATTGCCCGAGTTGAGACTATGATATCACGTCAACTAATAGACACTGGTAATTGATCCATGATGGTTTAGTGACCAAGTAGAGACGCGAGTGTTTTTTTGATTCACTAAACTTAAGTTCTTTATTGTTATATCAATCCACCACGGTGCTTTTCGGTGAAGGGAAAAATTTTGAGGAAAGCTAAATATCCCGGAAGCAATTCTGGGATATGTTTAGTTTGGCAAGGCGCAGTGAAGCAGCGTGATGGTTCTATGCTCTATAATCCTCACTCCTATGAAAGAGGAGGCCAGTCTCCAGCAGTGGGACGTTAACACGCTGCTACTTACCCTTTTTTTAAATATGTATCAGTTTTCTCGCTATCGTTACTAGCTTAAGCCTAAATATAATACCCTATCGGTCTCGGTTTAAACACACGTGACTAACGAGATAATAATATAACATCTGATATCCAACTATGTAATATTATTGTATTTCACGCGAGTTTAAATTAGAGAAATAGGCCAACAATCCTTAGATTAAAAGGAAATTATTTCATTAAACTGTTTAATAATAATAATATAATAATAATAAGTTTTTATTCAAGGCAATATTTGGCCCAAATTGTTAAAATACAAATAACTTATAACTATGTTAGTGACAAATAGAATATAATAATACAGAAAATAAATGAATGAAATTAAACTAAATTAAATTAAAAACAATTAAATTTAAAATTAAAATTATAAAATTAAATCAAATCAAATTAAAATCAAACGACTATCAATTAAACAAATGTGAAAATACTGTAAATATAAAGACGTCTTATATACTAGCTGAGGGTTGTCCCTAGGCATCATTTTCTGTTGCTCGTCAGATGAACAGACAGCCAATATGT